>VUQR01012605.1:0-22016 GCA_015108515.1 Hemichromis elongatus | reverse complement strand
GCTGCCTTAGGCTACGTCCACACTAATGCGTTTTCGTTTGAAAACGCATCTTTTTTTCTCCGTTTCGCCCTCCCGTCCACACTGAGACGGAGGGAAAACGGAGCTTTTTGGAAACGGTGACGTATGTTAGTCATATGATGCAGTCATGTGACCACTTTAACTAAGATGGTCAGACGGCATCGTACCGCAGTTGTTTTGTTGTTTTGTTTGCTCAGTTTCAATCAATAAGTTTTTAGTGGCCGTGTTGAAGATTAATATGAACTCATTTATGACTCGGAGCAACAGCTCCACCTCATTATCATTCCATTTGACACATTCGGTGCTTTGTCTCGCCATTTCACCGCTCGTTTTAAAGAGCCGGAAAGTAAACAAACAACAGGCAGGTCGGCTCGTCTAACATTTCACGCATGCGCGGTACTGGACGCGCAAAGGTGTGAAAAACGGTGCAAAGGTGTGAAAAACGACTCAAAACGATAGTGTGGACGCGGATTGTTTTTCCAGGAAAGCTCCGTTTTTAAAAAGATCCGGACTAGTGTGGACGTAGCCTTAATGAGGAACTCATTTGATTTGCTTTAGAAACATTACTCCAGGTGTGGACTTCTACACTTTGATGGTAAGTAAAAATGAAACACTAAAGCACTAGTGAGAAAGAGCTGAGGTGGTGTTGTGGTTGGCTGTTTTTACATTAGCTCACTTTACAGCAACAGGAAAAGCAAAGGCTAAGCTAACTGAAATTAGCAAACATTAAGTACTAGCACATGATGAAATAATGGAATATAATGTGAGTTAAGATTTTTTGGAGTATTTTTCCTTGTGTGTGGTTCACAACTACCACAAAGCAGCCCAAACTTACATCTTTGTCCTGTATTAAGTGGTGATACCAGCAGCGCTGTAGCAATTAAACAAGCTAACACAAGCTGGGGGATGAGATGGCATTTAGCGTTAGCCCGCTGAGTTAGTATCTAAAATATACATTATCATGGAGTGAGCTACATTGTGAGTGATGAATTGAGACTATTGCTAACATTTTGGTAATTTTAAACAAAATCAACACTTGGTTTTGCATAGGACGCAACTGTGCTTTACTTTAGCTAATAGTTAATATCAAATTGTATTTATACGATGCAGAAATATATACACAGATATTTTGGCTAATATATTTACACACATATTTCCGGCACTACTTGTAGTTTTTATATGATCACGATTTAAAGATCGTACAATCAAACACTAAACATGTGTGATAGGCCAACATACTGAGCTAAACAGACAGTCCCAAAGGGTTGATTCTGTTTATCTGGATGTAACGTTTTCAGTAAACGTTTCATTGAGCATGAGCCAAGATAATCAAACAGTCCTACCAGGTCTCTTGCCCAGACGAAGGTTAAGGAGAGGAGAGGAGGGGAGTGAACGAGTGAATCCTTCGATCATCCTGACTTCTGATGCCTCTGAGTCCGTGCTACCTGTTGGAAAAGTGACAAAGATGCACGAGACAGTGGTGTACATAAGAAGAACTCATCTGTATGTGTCCAAACAAATCTCCACCCATGATCTGTATGTTATAAAACAATATTACATTAAAACATTTTCTGAAATATAGCATTAACATATCTATCTATTAACACATCCATGACATGGCTTCATTTAAACAGTCAGACTAGAGGCACGGCTTCTGATTGGAGCACAAAGCGACGGGTGAAAAACACATATAATATGAATTTACTGACCACTGGCGTTGTTCTTGCGACCTTTGCCGCCCAGTAGCATCTTCAGGCTGTTCCGGAACATGACTGCTCACAATGTCAGCTAACACTCATAGGCACACTTCCTGTCAACACCCCTACAGAGACGGAGGCAGAGAGAGAGTGTGTCAGTAAACTATGAGAACTAATCACTTCCTTTTCCAGCTGACTCCTAATGTCCAGTCATGTTGTGATCTTTATGTGTTCCTTAACAGACTCTCATTCCTCTGACAGTTTCATCATCTACAATGAATGTCATTTCCTTGTGTAAATGTCTCTGACCGGACTCAGTATGGTGTAATATCAATAGCAGCAGGTCCCCAGAGTATCTGAAAAGCCACTTATGTAGCTTGGGTGGCAGAAACAAAATGCAGGCACTCCTGAATGCCTGAAATCCTGAATAGAAATATATGGAAGAATGCTGTTGTTGTGCACTGCATCGGTGATAAACACGGAGGACTAAGAAAAAGATAAGGTAATACATCTGTTATAGGATTAAGTGCGTTATATAGATTTTGCCAGGTGGAAGATGAATCAGATTTCCATTTATTCTGGCATTATAAAAAGGAGCGTGACTTGTTTCTAGAAGAACTCACTAAGTACTTAGTCACTTAAAACTCCCTTTTAACAGTAAGAATGCTCACGCAGAACCAGGCTCAGGGAGGGGCGGCTAGCTACCGTGACCGGCTGGAGGAGAGGCGATGGAGACAGGACAAAGACACGCTGTGGAAGAGAGCCAGAGATCAATAATAACATGTGAGTAAAAAGCTGACTGAAGAAGAAACACTCCAGCAGCCTAGACCTTTTGCGGTGGAAAGTAAGGGAGCAATCACGATCATCAGTTTTTTGTCAGATGTGTTGATTTAGAAGCTGGCAAATGGGTCCTACCTCTGCAATGCTTTAATACATACCAGACATGGACTGTTACACACTCAGCCCTCTTCTTTTCTGTTTGATTACTCAGTTTCTTACTATATGCATCATTCACACACATTTATACAATCAATTTTAACTTAACATTCACACATTCCTCTGAAGCATTCCAACACGTTCTCATCCCAAAGCGTAACATTTTACACTAGGTGACAAATCTCACCCAACACATCTGGATGTTACACGTATGGAAACATGAGAACCGTTTGGAATGAATGTACACATGTGCCTTTATTTTAATCGCTTTGGAAAATATGACCTTTTTTTTTTTTTACCTAACACGATTAAGGTTGTGGTGAAGGTAAGGGATAAGGGTATGGCTAGGGTTAGGATTAAGGTTAGGTTTGAGCTGGAATACGTGTGTTAACGCTGGGAGCGTCAGTCTATTGGATTCCATCCACAACCCGGCGTGTCCCTCAGAAAGACGGAAGGTTACCTTTGGCGTTCCTGAGGGACGCCTCATGACGTGACAAATCATCGGTATGTTACACGTTGGGAATGAGACCAGTCTCAGCGTAAATGGATAATTTAGGGGCAACTTCAGGTTCAGGAGCTGGTGATTGGACCATAAACCGTCACCCTTCTGAATGGTAGCCTACCCGCCCAACCTCTTGACCCACAGCTAAACGTATATGAGCTCAGAACTCCATTCTAATCAGTCAGTTGCTCAATATGGGGTCTAAACACTTGCTGAGACAACCAGACTGACTACGATGGCCCCAGTCAGCTAGTGTTATAGCAATAAGCTCATCAACCCACTTTTGGTGTTAGCAGAGGGTCGTGTGTGGTGCACCCTCTATAAATCTTTAAATACACCATCTATGACTGTAGCTGGGCACAAAAATCCTTTTTTACTCTCTAGCCTCCAAGTTTTGATTAGGAATCCAGTCTTCTCAGAGCAGCTTTCCAAAGCCGAACAAGGACCACTGTCAGCAGCTGGAGTCCAGGATGGTGGAGGTGGAGCCTATCCATGGAAAACTAAAAAGCAGTATTACAATTATGAGTTGATTCTAAACAGAATCACACATCACACAAATTTCCCTTCTTTGCTCTTTTGTTTGACTACGGTGTGACTTTTTGAACACACCCATAGTGCTGCCTGGTAATGCTGTTGCTAGGCAACCATCCGCGGTTGCTAAGCAATCCCCTAATGATAATGCCTATTGATGTAACCCTTTTTGCCGGGTGGTGTCTGCTTCCCAGGTTTATCTGTGCCATATGAAGGCTACATAACTTCAAATGTGGGTCACTGTGTCAGTGTGAGGTTGTTTAACTCCATGAGACTTTACACTCTAACTTAGTCTGAAAGACACACTCAGGACAAATATGTAAGACTACTCGTGGGAAAGATGCATGTAATTGTTTAAAAAAGAGTGTTCTGACATATATCCTAAAAAAATGTTACTGAAGAATGCTATCGCACATCTTTAACCCCGAGACGTCTAAGCTGTCAAACCCTAACCAACCTTAGGCAATCTAATCAATATCTGATTTGTGTCTTATTAAACTGTTCTCCAAAGTCAGCTGGAAATTTTTTTAGATGTATTTTAACTATATTTTTCGAAATTATAGGGATCACCACCTACATCTTAGATCTCAGACGGGTAAGAAGATAAAAAAGATGTACTCTACATTTCAATGGCAGTGATCTGATTACACGGTGTGGGTGCCTGACATCTGGGAACAAAAGATGTGTTTTAGTGTAAGTCAGGGGTCTCGAACTCCAGGCCTCGAGGGCATGCAGGTTTTAGATGTGTCCTTGATCCAACGCAGACGATTTAAATGGCTAAACTACCTCCTCAACATGTCTCGTAGCTCTCCAGAGGCCTGGTAATGAACTGATCATTTGATTCAGGTGTGTTGACCCAGGGTGAGATCTAAAACCTGCAGGACACCGGCCCTCGAGGCCTGGAGCTGGCCAAGCCTGGTGTAAGGGATTGGGTCAGCTTCAGGTTTGGGGTTAGCCATGTGTTAGCTCATAGGCACTGCATTAGTTTTATCATCAGCTGTGACTTCATCAGATGACACAGTCTTGTCGCTATATCGATGTGGGGGGAAGCTGGAATCACTCCAGTCTTCTCCTGCCAGCATCAGTGCCGGTACAGGAGTAATGAAAATGTTGAAAGCAGAAGCAACGAAATGGCATTTTTTTCCCTCAAGCTTTCTCCAGAACATCTCATCTTTTCAAGCTGCTGCTTTTTTCCTCTGTGTAATCTGGGAATCTCTGAGCGCTTATACTGCTATATCATTAATGGTAAATAGAGGCACAATTGTACATTCGCATCTTTAACCTAACCACACTGCCCATGCTGGTTTCAAACATTTTGAATACCCAAGCCAAAACGACTCCAAGGGCGGTGCATGGTGCTGCTGTCAGTTTTAGCTCAGGCTTCGTGCCTCTGCTCTCTCCCTGTTCTGAACTCCTCTGGTGCTCCCTGTCCTGTTCCAGCCCACTTTTCTTCCAATCAGCTCTCGGTCTACACACAGTGGGATCCACGTCGAGCTACATACTGTTCGGTTTTTAAGCAAATACCTCTGCTCTGAGAATAATGCTAAGTTATATTTTCTGGTTGAATAGGGTTAGGGTTACAGTTGGGGTTTGGGGTGGGCTAAAGACCCAATGATGACTTAGACCCCACAGGGTTAATGTCAGTCAGTTCAAAGCATTGCTACATAACAAAACCAAATTGTGTCTCATGTGAGAGAGCCTACATCGCTGTACAAAATAACCCAGGAAGCCCGAGTTGCAGCGGCATTGCTGCCTCACCGTTTTGCTAATGAAATGTCTCTACTTCAAAATGTAGATTCTGAAAAAATCCCTGTACAACATGCACTGAATAGTCTTAGGACTGGCACTGAAACCACACCAGGGGGTTACAGTTTAATCAGTTTAAAGAACCACTGACCTCTGGCCCCCTCTGTTGACCACTGCTGATAACAGCAGCACAGTTATGAATATTGGCTCCACTGGGAAAAGGATGTTTTCACAGCACAGCAATTTAATAACTGTAGTCTCATTCAGCTTTATTAAACTACCAGTGTTACTCATGTCAGCAACAGTGCATATTAATCAGGACTTTACACACACACTGATTTCTGTCAAGTTACTACTGGCTTATTCCAGTTCAAAGTAATCCATGCAGTATATGGTCTCTAGATGATTTCAACATTATCGTGTTTTCTTTTTACTGTATATGTCGCGCACAGCCATACGAAGATTGATGTCGCTGGCGTGAATGTTTCAATCACAAGAAGATCACAAGCAACACTGCTACTGAGACACTGTGTGGAGCCAAATGCCCCTTTAGTTCCATTATATTCCAAATAAGGCAGATAGCTAGATAGCCAACATCTCCAAAACTGGGCATTTGAGCAACTGAGCTTACTGCAAAACATTACAGACAGATTAACAGAGCTACAGACTGCAGGTAAAATAGATCAATTTCACTTTTTTTTTTGGATCAAGGTTTTGTGACAATATATGAGCAAAACATTAGCAAATAAATTTAGATATCTGATAAGGTGAACAGTGTTAGGAAAATAAAAGCTATGTCAGTGTCTTACCAGGGTGGTTTACTTTAGTGTGCTGTACAGCACCAAAATTACCAAGTGGTCAGGAAAAAAGGCATCTGTACCATTTCTGATTATCTTCCACTGACCCTTGGTCCTAAACCAACTGCACTCGTAGTGTCACAGCTGTGCTGATCAAATATATAGCTAAAGAAAAAAGAGCATCATTGTTTTTACCGTTCTTTTTGTCTCAAAAGGTTAGTTTGACTGTGACTAGCCCACCAAGGCATTTTCCCAGCTCTGTTAAAATGTTTTGCAATTATCTTACATGAAGTTTAAAAAATGAAAATGGAAAGTGAGCAGCCAAAAGGCCTTATTTATTTATTTAAATCAAGTTTACGCTGGAGGTAAACCTTGGGTTTAAACTGCACAATCTTTAACGAACATATTATTTATCATGGAAATGTAAGCTTCCTGCAGTTCTGAGGCAGGGTTCACATGACAAGCAAATTTAATTCAAATGACTGCACTACCTGGTTCCTGATGTAATCTGAAATGAACCAATGTATGCTGGGAGACTTCCCTACATCAATCACTATCAGCAATTTAAAGTTAAACTTTCAAATATATTTTTCTGATTGTAACAGTCCTACATTAGCCCTGTGAGGATTAGGTCACCATAGATAATGAGCTACCTTAAACTTATACAAAAAGAAAATATAATAATAATTTTAAAAAATCATATTCTTGGAAGGAGAAGAAGAAAATAATCATTCTAACTGACACACATCATAAAATATTTTTCTCCAAAATTAGGGCTTAGGGTTACCACCTGTGACAGGACATTCAGATCAGTGACCTAAGTGAGCAAACACTGATTGGCTACCACAGCCTGTGTGAACAAACCTGGCAACCACAGCAGCCACGTGCTTCTAATACCATCAAATTTGGCTTTTTTTTAAACTGCTGTGCTAAAAAAATGAAGGTAGTCATAACAAATATTGACTTTCAATCTTGTTGGCGCTGTTGTTATTTGTTTTTATTTTAATAAATTACTGTTCCCATTGTCCTAGCAATATATATATATGTATATATATATATATTTATTTATATATAAAACTGCTTTTTAACACTACAGTCTTTATTAACCGTGTTCTACTTTAAGGAATAAAATGCATGAGCAGTGCGTTTATGCCTTTAACGATGACTGTAACTCACATTCATCACAGAGAGAAGTTGATGGATCACTGCAGACGGCCTGCCCTTTCCTCACCACGCGGGACTCACAAAGCTGCTGAAGTAAAATGTCTTTGGACATATTTACAGTCTTACTGAGTTTGTACTTATTAACTACAGACATTCAAAAATACCACAGTGGTCTTTTTGCATGGCCTAAATCATTTCAACAACAAACGCTGTCACGATGAGGGAAACTTGGTGAGATATGTGCACACATACATGTATGACACATTTCTATCCAGCCTTGTGCTGCCAGTGTGAGTCTGAGCAGCTCTTTCTCCAGGGGCAGTTTTTATTTCCACTTTTTTCTTTTACTGTTAGTCTCATATTTATTCCATGGTTTCCATTTCTGTTTTTGCTGCAAAGACACCCACCCACACACACACACACACATAAAGGTACATGATGGATGAGGAAGCCACTCAGCATATCATCATTACTATGAGCAGAATGTGGCAGAGAGTCTATGTGCTGTCCAAGCCTCTTCCTCTTTTCCTCTCCCTTTGTGTTTGACTACGTTTCCTCTTGGGAACAACATTCCCCTTTGTGTGTGTGGGTGAGTATGTTTAGTGTGTGTGTGTTTGTGTGCCCAGGGGAGAGTGGATCAGGTGCTACTACCAGGTGCACAAGGAGAGAGAGTGAGGTGACTCCACAAGGACGAACCTTTCTTCAGTGAGTGTGTGAGGAGCATGTGTGTGCAGTCAGATAAGCCAGTGCTGTCAGTAAATAACACTTTCTAATGTTTAATTTCATTCTTGAAGAAAAGCATAGTGCTGAAATTAATTTAGCATAACATTCATTCCCAGTGCAGCCTCTCTTGGCAGCAGATACTTCAAAACCTGAGCAAATAAACCCCATGGCTATCTGCGAGGGGAGTTTAGGAATAAGCCTAATCCGCGTCTGAGAAAGAATCCCACAAAGAGCTTCTAGCTGCAGCAGCTAGAGGACTACTGGCTCTTTAGATATGATGCACACACAGCAGTGACTAGCTCAGCCTTGCATGGGTGTGTAATGTGTGTCAGTGTGCTAATCCTTGATGGGAAGCGAGCCCGAATGACGGGACTGAGTCTAAAAAATAAAAGTCTACAGACACCCCCCCCCAATCCACAACACACACGCATGGCCGAACTGCAGCACATATATTAATATGACAGTGCATGTGTCTGGGAAATGAAAGATGTTGGCCTTCTTATGTAAATGCACCGAAGACAAATTAGACAATGGAATATAGACCAAGAGCCCTTTGTGTCTGCCTGAGAGGGAAAAATGAGAAGGCAAGCAATAACAAACATGAACATGTTCACTTACACAAAGGAGACAAAAGAAGAAGACGAGAGTTTCAAGACAACAATGTTTTTGTATTCACCACATCAGAAAAGTCACCAGGACTGTGGTGAAATCATTTTAGATCAGTTCATTAAGCTTGGTCTCACGTTTGTTTATCGAATCGCCAAAAAAGAGATAAAAATACACAAACCTCTGCTAAGTAGTTAACATAAACTTTGTCTACTTACACGCATGGTTAGTTACACAAGGAGGCTGTGGAGCCTGTGTTTTGTCCTTCTGTCAAACACATAACAACAGTGAGCCAGTGGATTGATTCAGAGACAATCAGAAAGCAGCAGTCACTATTATTTTGGCCACCTGGGTAAACAGAACGAGCTGTAAAAATGCTTTTATAGCCAGCAGGCCGGCCTTGTTCTGTGTCGGGCGAATGTTAACTATTATACATTAGGTCTATCTCAGCTGAGTCCCTGTTAGTAAATGATTTAATAATCGAATAAGTGACAGAATCAACAGCAGCAAGCTGCTCTATCAGAATGCTTGAAGCATGGGCCAAGAAAGAGGAGTGGCGGGCATCTTTCACTGCAGCTTGTGAAAGCCAGAAGATCTAGACTCAGATTTGTTAGCTTTGCTCTGAGACTTCCCCCTTAAACACAACCGTTAACTCTGCAAAGCTAGGACTATTTGTGCCTGACTGAGGAAAACAGAAACAAGCCCAGGTCTCCTTTCAGCTCTGTTGAGCAAAGCATCCTTTTAACTTTAACTTATAATCACTGGCTCAAAGAGTTGGCATTTTGTCTTGTAATCGGAAGGTTGCCGGTTCGAGTCCCGTCTCCGACAGTCTCGGTCGTTGTGTCCTTGGGCAAGACACTTCATCCGTTGCCTCCTGGTGGTGGTCAGAGGGCCCGGTGGCGCCCCCCAGTGTCCGGCAGCCTCGCCTCTGTCAGTGCGCCCCAGGGCAGCTGTGGCTACAATGTAGCTCACCATCACCAGTGTGTGAATGTGTGGATGACTGAATGCAGTGTAGAGCTCTTTGGGGTCCACAGGGACTATGTAAAGCACTACACAAATACAGGCCATTTACCATCTTTACTTTTCATTTACAAATGAAATTTTAACAATTACATAAAATAATTGTTTAATTGTAATTCTACTTTAATGAGGCAGCCTTAGGGCAGGTCATGTCTTTCTTATTTGCAGTCACAGTGTTTCTGTGGTGGATGCTCTTATTAAACAGGGCCAATGTTTTAAATAATGAAGTTTTTATTTAAAGTTTGTCTCAGCTGCAAGATGAAACTTCATATTCTTCTTTCCACTCCGTATGATGTCATAAGGAGAGAGTATCCCAGCTCTGTCTCTGTGGGACAGCCTATAGAAGACAGTTGTCTTAAAGAGAAGCTGAAATATCTTGTTTCAGACAGCGAATCAACTGAGAAGCTCCTTCAAGGCCTGATATCAACTAAAGAAGGATTATTTTAAACTATAAATTATGCAAAGCTACTGTAGTAAAGTCCAAGAATATAATTATGGGGTTTAATGTAATAAACGGATCCATTCCAGCCCCACATTCACTAGTTGTGTTCTTTAGCTGCCATAAGGACGACTTTTTTCTCCCCCAAAGTTAGCCACTAACATTTTGTGGTTGCTGAGTAAGTTTCAACTGATTTTTTTTCCTGTGAAAAACATCCAGTGGTGGTGCTTGAGAAACAACACTTATGTGAGTGGAAAGCTTAAGCATTAATCAACCATTATTATCAAAAAGTTTAATGTAACAGCACAGGAATGCACAACTTAACCCCAACAATCATTTTGAAAAGAAATCATTCATTATCCCTAAAATGAGAGGAAGTTGTTCAAGACACATGCTGTAGTATCCAGCAACCTTTGAAATGTTGTGTTAAAGCACGGAGCCTGAACAACAAAACAATGTTGCTGCTGTCCAAATGTGTCCAATCTGCACTCTACATCACCACAAACACACCAGCAAACATGCAGGACTGAGGAGACATGTGGGAAAGGAGGAATCTGATGTGAGTCACTCTGATCAGACGGTGGCCAGTAAACGTGACTCAGTGCTGACGTGGTGAGAAGCTCATTCATGTGAGTGCCAAAGCCACAGATAAGCGTGCTGTTTGCATGTCTCTCTCTCTCTTTCACACAAACACACCATCTGTCGTCAGTTCCTCCTCCATCTGACTTCCTCAAACTTTTAGTGAGTGTGTCACAAAAACAGAGTTCTCTCCAGATTTAACTGTAGCACAAAATATACATGATAGTAAGGCAGGCCGAAGTGCCCAACTCATCTCTACATACACTCACCAAACACTTTAGTAGGCACACTCTGCTAGCACCCTTTTGCCTTCCAAACTTCCTTAATTCTTCATGATGAAGATTCAACAAGGTGTTGCAAACATTCCTCAGACCTTTTGGTCCATGTTGACGTGATAGCATTACACAGATGGTGCAGATGTGCCAGCATGCACATCCATGATGCCAATCTCCCACCACCACAACACACCGAAAATGCTCTATTGTATATAGACCTGCTGACTGTGGAGTGAACAAACTGTAATGTTCAAGAAAGCACTTTGGAATGATTTCAGCTTTTGTGACATGGTGCATGATCTCGGTGCAACACCTCACTCTGGTCATATGGTCGTCAACAATACTCCGGTAGGCTGCTGTGCTTCAATAACACTCAAATCGTACTAACGGGCCCAAATGTTCCACAAAACATCAACATCATCAAGGTTTTCTGTCTGCTCAAAGCAACCTGCCAATTCTTATCCAATCCTTATTACTCATGTTATCGGTGAGCTACCATCATGCACATTTATGCACGGAAATATGCAACCTATCAACCTAGGATATTTCCATATATGAACAAACAAAGTGTGTGCCTTTAGCTACATGTGGCTGATGGTCTGGAATTACTTTAGAAAACTGAGCACCACGTTTTCTTACCACATTTGTGCTCAGCGAGACCTACAGTGGTACCATGGACAAATACTGGCTGGATAGTAGTAAATCAAGTCTCCAATTCTTTGTCTTTATGGCTGCTTTAAACGATACAAGAACAACTAATTACTCAGAAAAAATGCCTTAATTTGAAATGTAGTGAATAGGGCTTTATTTAAACTGTATTTGTGCTGTACATAGCACATAGACATAGTTTGTCTCTACCTCATAGGTTGAATCTGTCATATTTTAGCATAACGACTTCCTTTATCCAAAAACTCTTGAATTTTGCACATATAGTACAAAGACTTCCTGCATTGCCAAATTTGTTTTGTTAAATTTACTTTACAGCGTTATGCTGTTGACATGGTGGAGAGCCCGTTGTCATAAACCAGATAACCACTACTGAGGATCGTTGCTGACCCACTGCACGCTTGGTGTCACAGCTTTGCTAATCTAAAGGGAAGGTAACTAAAACACAATGCTTTGCATCACAGTTTCCTAAACTCTCAGTCTCTGACCAGATTTTCAAACTGAAACTGGGTCAAAGGCACTTTCAAAGTCTTATGGATCCAGTGTGGATGCTGGTTTAAACAACAGAGTCATTATTTACCCTGCAGTTCTCAGGCCGGCTCGGCATAGCATGCAAATTTAATTCAAATCACCCCACCTTTGCTCTACCTGTTCCAAGACAAACTTTGTGCATGTTTTTCCAGCAGCTCTGTGGGGAGTCTAAAATCATCCAAGGTGTACTGGGAAATGTAGTTCTACTCGCCTCTTTCCTTGGTTAACTTGGGTGTTGCACCGATAGCCCCCCAACACCGCAGGGATTCCCCTTCTTACCAACCCCCCAAAGAGTGTCTGATTGTGTAAGCAGAGGAAATCACCAGCGATATGCACACAACACACTCACAAACACAACTTCAAACACATTGAACCTAGAGCACACAGGTTTGTTTGACTAGCTTTAGTTGTGTATCTATAGGTGTGTCTGTTATTAGCAATAGCTCAGCGCAGATGGTCTTACATTAGACTGAATCCACTTGTACACACACACACACACACACACATGCGCTGTACCAGACTCTTATCTCTCTTCCCCAGAGAAGCCAATCCTGACTTCCTGCAATCATTCAGGACTCACTTGGCTTGGCCACATACAGCACAGGAAGGGAATGAGAGTGTGTGTGTGTGCGTGTGTGGCCCCCAAAACAGCTTCCTGCAGATAAACAAACAAAGGCCCAAGTGATATGCTCACCTTTTCCCCTTTCCTCCTGGTGTAAACACTTCATCACTTTTCCACTCTTTGAAGTAATTTAAAGCTTCACAAGACATGTTCACACCACTGCCCTCCCCCAGTGGGGTGAAAACAGATTTTTAAAAAAGAGGACTTCAGTACTTGTGCAGACACAACCTAATGTACGGTACCGTAAGAAATAACTAAACACCGGCCAACCGCTTTGACCAAACAAACCGACTGTAATTAAGCTCCACTAAGCCAGACTGTCTAGTTCCAGCAGTCTTTCTGGGGACACTGGTCAGTCCAAGGGGCAAAGTAAACAAGACAGAGGAAGAAGTACGCTAATAATGCTATGAAATACTATTCATTTCATAAGAGCATTTAGACTTCAATCAGCATTTTGCCCAGTTATGCTGATTCAGTGATAAAGCTACTAATTGAGTCCCGTTTACTTCTTCAGCTACTAGGATGATGTCAGTGTTCGCTAATGTTAAACTGCTTATAGCTGTTGCTCTGCTCTCCAAACTGTTCAAAGATTCATCCTGTGTGATTTTTGTAAAAGTACACAATTAGTCTGCTCACATTAGTCATTAGTTCTGTCTTGGTGCATGCTCAGTCATCCAGGTAAGTAAATCCCCAAAAACGTTTTGGGCATAAGATAAGATAAGCCTTTATTGATCCCATGACAGGGAAATGTTTGCGTTAGCTCAGCTCAGGTAGATTTCAGAAGGAAAATACAAAAAATACAAATAAAATACAAACAAATATAAAATAAGTAAGATAACACACTATAAACAACGATAGCATACACATAAGAGAGCCTACTTTGTGACACTAAAGGACACAGTCGTGATGTCGTGGATAAAGTCTAACTCCCTCATCTTGGATTGCAGCTGGTTCTGGTGGTCACTGCTCTGAAGCTTCCTGGAGCTCGGCTGAGTACATAAACCAGTACTCCGTCACTACAGGCTCTGGTTAGTGGCCTTCAGGCTTACGGTGAACCTTCAGAGCACCACTTCTGCTGCAGCTGCTACGGAAACAGGGGGAAGTTAGCAGCCACTTAACTTTCAAAAATAAAAGTGAGGGGATTTTCTATGACCAATGGGTATGAAAGTCAGTCTAGACTTTAATGTTATAATGTTCCACTTTACAGCGTTAGAAAGTATATTTTCTTTTTCACCAATAAAGTGATTCCCAAAGGTCTTTAAGGAGAAAATCTGTCATATCTTAGCATTGTTTACAGTGGAAACTTAAAAATGTTAGTAAAGTGGACAAAAGAAAAAATAACATGCCTAAAACACTATCTACAAGAGACAAACATTATCTGAAAATCAAATCCTTAAGAAATTAGAAACTATCCAGCAATGACCTGACGGAGCTCTAAGACAGCGGTAACCAAGCCCCAGGAGTCGTTTGGTACCGGGCTCGAGAGTTGGGGCTCGGGTGGGAAACTTATGGTTTTTATCGTTAACTCTTCGGGTCTCTTTCTGTGTTGTAGTTGTGTGTCTTATTTTGAAAGAAATATTTATGTGTTACCTAAGCGGGCAGAGAGCGTTAAGGGGCAGAGAGGAAATGCTCCTCCTGAAATGCGCTGCTAATAAAGTTACACAATTACACAGTCAATTCTCGTTTATTATTATATTTACAAAACACCAGTTTTTGTCTCGATCGTATCATTTTATTTTGTTGGATCTATCAGCGACACCTTAAAGGTCGGTCCGTGAAAATATTGTATGACCTTAAACTGGACTGTGGCACAAAGCAGGTTGGTCTGCCCACTACTGTCTGCAGAAGTCTTAGCTAATGCAGTAAAAGCACATCAGTCGTGGTCTCCCTTCAGCCAGGGCCTCCACAGATATTGAACCAGAGTGGGATCAACTTGGCATAGAACACAACAAAAAGCAGCCAGCAGACAAAGAAGCAACCTAGTATCGAGGCAAAATGTGTAATAGACATGCATGCAGAAGTTACATTGCTGCATGCAGAAAATGCATTACCAGCAGGGGGAGATAATGTATGCCAAGCCACAAAGTCGGTAGTGAGCAAGTAGGGACTCCGTTACTGTATGTTTGGGTGATAATAACAATATGCCTCTCGTGATCAGGTGTTTCTGATATTTAGTCCACTACTTCACATAGTATAGCCATCACATTGCTACTGAGTTTCATCTGACTAATAAATTACTGAACTACTGGAAACATCATTCCAAACACCACACAGAGGGCTGCGTTTCATGACCGCATCACTGGAAGCGTCCTGATAGCAAGCATCACTCTACTTTATGACAACTGGGCCGCTTCGGATGGCGAGCTGCTGAAGGACGGAAGAGAAAAATATTGGCATCCCTCACTCCACGATAGGTGCATTAGTCACGCCAATATGAAAACCTCAAAAGATCATCAAGGACACAGGTCAGGTGGTCCACACACTCTGTGGAAAATGATGGCGGGGCATTAAATCACAAGACGCCCATTTGTGAGCGAGTTTCTTCCCACAGGGAGTCAGAGTGGTGGGGTGTGCTCACATACAAGCACTTACACTCTGCATTGCCTTCTATCAGCCATCACAGCATTTTGTGATAAATATCACTTATTTCAACTGTTCTGAGCTCAAAAATAGAATGAATCAGACAGACAGGTTAGTGAGAACGGCTTTTATTTGCTGAGTGATTTTGGAATTTATGTTGAACTCGTGAAGAGTGTTTTTAAAAAAAATCCTAATAAAATTACATTGCTGGAGCACTTCAGTTTGTATTCCTGTAATTGGCACTAGTGAGGCCGCGCAAGTGATCTAATTAAACTAATGACTGACATGGTGGGGAGGGGGGAGGCTTTTAATCAGAGCGCCGTTAAACCCAGACTACGAAGTACAGGGTTAGGCAGATTAATACAGGATTATGTCCATCTGCACTCCCACTGTCTAGGAACAGAAGCCAGCAAGGGGCTGGGAGTGCGCAATACATGACAAACAACTCCATCACAGAGACGTGCCACTGCATCCTGGACAAACAAAGTTTGGTGGAAAATAGACAATGTCAGCTTCAGTTCTATCCATCAAGCCTCAGCAGCTGCTGCCTACAAGCTTTAACATAGGGAGAAATCCAACAGAGCTTATTGGATAATGATGGGAGAAGGTTGCATTACTCTAGAGCTCAAATTGTATCAGGGATCATTTAAGTTTTAGGTAATTCAAGCTAATGCTTAATTCAAGTCCATTACAGATATTTCTTGTGTGAAAAAAGGTTTTCATTTGATTTGTTTTACATATCAGAGCGTAAAAGGGAAGATTCTTGATGGCCTAGACTCTTTACATATTTAAAGCAAATCAACGTATCCTCTGCTCTGTAGATTTTTGCATTCTCACATTCTGACAATATTTCTAAGTGTGACTTTTATGAACCTTTTAGGGAGTACCTGATGCATCATCACAGATACCAATGAGAGAATTCTGACGGTGGTGAAATCAAATTGGACTGGTGCAGTTTTCCTTTTTTGTTACCATTGAAACGTTAACTTACCAGTAAGTCTCAGTAAGCTGTTGTCCAGACTGACATTTTCTTTGATTCCAGGAAAAAAAAACATCATTACTCTCAATAAAGAACCAGTTTGATTTGTTCCAGCTCTTCATCATATCATCTCTGACCGCTTGGCCACAGTGACAGCTGGGGGTGCAGCCATAACTGGGGGGGACGAGCTACTGGAAGATGAATCTTCAGAGTCCTCGTGACTAAAATGTTGCACATTTGGAGAAAAACATGATCAGACTCGTCTCTCTTATCAACTGTGCCAGTAAAAATGGGAGGTGGTGTTTCATCTGACGGTGGTACAGGTCTCCTTGCTGATGGGAGATTAGATTAACCTCCCATCAGCAACCTTGTGTGGTCTGATAGATGATTTAGTTTGAGGACTGTATCTAGAAATACTGACTAAAGAAAAGTCACCAGAGTGATTCTGTGGCTCCTTTCTCACCGCTGGCATACCAAAGGCCAAGCTCTTTCTTGAATTGGGCTCGTGGGCTTCCTGGTTGGCTGTAGCTCAAGAGGTAGAGCAGGGCATCTACTAAGGAGAAGGTTGGTGGTTTGATGCCTGGCTGCTCCAGTCTGCATGCCTCTGGACGAGTTCTTTGGAGTGTGACTGTTAAGTAGGAAAGCACTTAGGCACAGAATAGGTACTTATGTGAATGAGCCCTGTTGTATAAAGTGCTACGTAAGCACCCGTTCATTTTATCCTTCTCACTTCTGAGGCTTTTCAACACACACCTATCAAACTGGACAGGATGCCCATGGCACATCGTTGCCCATTTTCATACCAAGAAAAACCCAAAGGCTCTTATGTTTTGTTTCTATTTGAATGAGGTTTTGCAGATACGACCCAGTATGACGCAGGCTGGTGTTATTAGTGATCCTTCTAGAAGGCCTTTGATACTGGCCACTGGCATCAACACCAGCATTGGCCAATGAAGCATGTATTACAGCACTGGTAGTTAGCTATAACTGCCACTGATACAAGAGACAATATAAGACATGAAACTGAAAGAGTCCTGATTTTAAATTTATGGGGGAATTTGGTAAGAACAAAGATGGTGGGACCTTTCTTAAGAATGGTGATTTGAATGGTGATGGATAATACTGCTGCTGCTTTATTCTGGTGACCACCGAAATGTACAAAATGCCTCAGATTAACTGCTCATATAAGATGTGTTACCAAGATGGCCTCCAGGTGCTGAGACTTGCTTCCAGAAGAATGTCAATATTGGCACACTCTCGTCGATAAATGTCACCTCATATAGGTGTCAACAAGGTAACACTGACACTAAGACACATTTCTGGATGGTGCCTTCTCTTCACCCCTGGCACTTAGGTATAATTTGTACCTATACTAATTAATTTCAACCTGTAACGTGTTAGCTAACTACCAACACACACAGACAAACAGATGTGACTTAGCCATTGCAGCCAACAGTGGCATCACAATAATGTAGCATGTACATAGTGTGGGAGATAATCCACTCATTTCCAAACAAAGGATTTGTGTTTCCTTCTAACAGAACTGTAAACCACCAGCTGGCTCCGTCAGACATCCGGCCCAGCGGTGGAGGCAGGGGAAACTGAAATGTGACCAAAATGTGAGAGAAAAACAGGACTACGGCAGGGCGGGAAAAGTAAAGCCCGTGTCACACATGTACATGCACACGGTTCCTGGTGAGGATCTGTTCCAGTCTGTCACCATGCTCCCTTCACACCCTCTGCTGTTGTTCTCTACTTTTAATCTCAGTACAGCCACAATCTCCTGCTGACATCTTTGCTTTGGCTGTATTCACACCTTACATTAACAGCACTGATTCTAATATCACTCAGAGAATATGAGAATGTGCTCATGTGCTCCAAGCATGATTTTATAGTGATGCTTTCTGCTGTCAACACGATATTTCTGCAGTGACTACGAGCTGCTATGCTGAGTTCAGCATTAATATAACACTACATTCTTTACAACCGCCTGTATTACAATGATTAATAAACACCAGTACGGGGTAAACAATAACAATAAACATGGACCTTGAAGATTAATAGGACTTTAATACGTCACATACACACACACACACACACACACACATATATATATATATATATATATATATATATATATATATATAAACACGATATTATGGCTGTACGTACACACACACACAAATACACGTACCACCTTACTATAATATTTAGCTCCTTCCCTCGCTCACGCACACGTATAAACACGTATAAACAGGACAGACTGTGGACCTACCTTAAGTGTTGTTTTTCCCTAATTCAGCGGCGATGAGAATAACAGCCGTCTGACCGATGGATAATAGGTCGGTCACGGTCGGGTTAATATCCAGCTCTCGGCGTATCCTCCTCCGTAAGACCCCGGTACAAACCACCGGATCCGTTGTTGTGCGCGAGGCGGATTCCCACACTTCCCAAATTCCCCATTCATTACCGGATATTAATATCGTCTTATCAGTAGATGGACTGGTTATATTAAGCTCATTATTCTTCTTCCTCCGCTGAGCACGAGCTGACGTCTGAAGAGCTCCGGTGGCACGAGTCTCCTCCGGTCGACGGGAGGTGCTGCATTATTCATAAGAGGGGCGTGGCCAATAAGCGGAGTCTGTGTTTGTGTGTGTGCGCGCGCGTGCTACAAACAACAGAACGCTTGGGCTGGGTTCATTTAGACCAGCGTAGTCGCCAAAGAGCGCTCGCGAGGAGGACATCTAGCGGTCAAAAGGTAATTTGCAGAAATAAACTAAGGGCACATGTATTATGTTGGAGAAAGTCAATGAGCAACACGGTTACGTTATATGACTCGTAGAGTAACAAATCCGTGTTAATCCGCATGTGAAAATAGTCCCCTGTGGTGTTAGTGTGCTTGTATCAGTTTTTTTGTCTCTATAGCTTGGTTGATTTTTGTTTGTTTGTTTGTTCATTGTTTGTTTATTGTTTTTCCCAGCGTTGCTTCCTTGCATTTTGCAAACAGGGCTACTCTGTGTGTTGCTTGAATATAAAAGATGTAGAGCCACAAAGACATCAGTGAATACTCCCCATTATGTAGTCTTTGAGTGTCAACTTGCTTGAGAAACCAAGGGACATAAAACTAGCAGATTAGACAATAAAGTCATCAGGAAAGTGCTTACTGAGGTCACGAATCAACGGATATAAAACTTATTTCTCTAAAGACATTCATACAACTGGTCTCTTCTTCTGTAAACCTCTTGTGCAAAGGGAGAAAAATGCAGGTTTAAGGCACTTTAAAACAATATTTAGCGTGAACTAAATATGTATATTTTACGATGCTGTAGTGTTACATACAGTACTGTGCAAAAATAATGAGCTACCCCTCATTTATTAATAACTTGCTGTGAAATTTGTGCAGTTATTTGTAGAAAACATGCAAACGTCACATTAAAATTGCAGAAGAGTTTGCACATTTTGAATGAGCTTGAAGTATTTGGTATGACCACCTTTATTTATCACCACAGCCTGAACTTCTTTAGGCAAGCTTTTGTATATTTTCTTTCAGGAATAGTTCTCCAGGCTTCTTGAATTGATAATTAATGATAATTCAATAATGCTGAGGTCTGAGATCTGGGGATGCCAATCCTCGACTTATAGTGCTCCACTGGTATTGTCATGCTGAAAAATTAAGCGGCTGTTGTTTCAGGGTACACAAGAACTTGGTGCCACGTTACCTAAGCAGTTTCACATGCACGCTCCACAGCTGTGTCCTAAAACATGGCCCAGAGAACTAAGTACTGATTACATTTCAAGCATGTCTGGCTCACTGGAAACAAAACAATAAGGGGCACAGCTCTGCAAAAACACAGAGTTTCAAAGGTTACATTTTTTGCAAAATTTACTATAAATTATCATCAGGATCAAGCAGAGGCGTCAGAGAAACAACAAACTCATACCAAAGAACGCTTGACTGGTGTGGCAATTTCAACTGCTCTCTACAACTCTACTAATCAGAAAAGCTCTGCCTCAGGAATATAGCAATAATACTTACATGTAAAAAGCAAAGCGGAGAAAAGAAGTTTAAAAGGCAAAACACAGAAGAGTGATTTACACTAGCTGAGAAAAGTCTTTGTGTTGTTTTTAAAAAAAGACATCTTCTTCTTACACCATGTTTTCTTGGTAGAGATGCATGTACTAAAAGGCTAAAATAAAGAAGGACAATTAGTCTTGCAAACATTTGTAGACTGTAAGAGACTCTGACACCAAATTTCTTATAGGAGTATACAGTTTGATATGCCGTTTTTTTTAAACACAAACAACTAGTTTCTGTGGGTCATAAAGGGGCCAAAGTAAAACTGGTGTGTGTTTCGTATTTAAAAAGGGAATCACATAAAAGTGATTAAGGTTAGGTAACCGACTGGTTTTCAACCCACTTAAATTTGATGAGATGAGGACATCATTAACCTCACAATATATTCGTAGTAGCTCAGCAGTGGATGGCTTGCCTCTGCTAAGCTAGCAGAGTTAACACAGAGGCTATGTTCAAAAAGGAAAACGTTCTAGAGTGCAGTGTACCAGAACAAAGACACGATATTCACAACAGACCAGCGAAGTTAAGTATATGTGCGCGTCTCATTTATGGACTATATCGTAGGCACGAGACAGGTTTAGGGCGAGCCAAGTCTCGGCTGTCAAAACAGTATAAATGTGTGCCTTTTCAAAGCTGTTGAAGTCGGTGGTTACGCTGACAGTGTAAGCGCCCATGTTGTCGACGAGGAGCCAGTCGCCCACGGACAGCTCAGGGATCCAGGAGTTCTCTGTGATTTTGTCGATGCTGTCGCAGGTTGGACCCCAGATGACTGAACGGTATTCTGGCTCGTTCTTATCAACAGCCTGCAGAGAGGACAACAACTGAGATTTATTTTTTTTTAAAAACTGTCTGAACTAACACTATGCTCAGTTTTGTCAACTGTATGTTTAATGTTCCAGCAGACGTAACCACAGTCCTTCATTCTAACCTTAGCACATGATGTCACTGGCTTAAACATGCAGAAACTGCTGCTGTTGAAAGCTTGGATGTTTAGTCTAAGGAGCTGTAAGGAAAAGGCGTCTGGACTTCTTTAGGTTGCTTGAAGACGTTTCACCTCTCATCCGAGAAGCTTCTTCAGTTCTAGGGTGAGCCAAGAGCTTTTCTTTCCACTTCCTCCATGTAGGATGTGGAAGTGGAGGAAGTGGAAAGAAAAGCTCTTGGCTCTTTTAAAGGCAGAATACCTAGCCACTGGTACAGATATGTAGATGATACCTGGGTCAAAATTAAAACACAAGAAGTGGAATCCTTCACTGCGCACATCAACGCTGTGGACAAAAACATCAAGTTCACAAGGGAAGACACAAAGAATAACTGTTTGCCTTTCCTGGACTGTGCCGTGCGCATCGAAGAGAACGGAAAACTCAACATTGAAGTTTACCGGAAGCCCACTCACACGGACCAATACCTCCTCTTTGACTCCCATCACCCTCTGGAACACAAACTTGGAGTAATCAGGACCTTACAACACCGGGCAGAAAATGTTCCCTCCAAGCCGGAAGGGAAAAAGAAGGAACACACACATGTAAAGGA
>VUQR01012604.1:0-11780 GCA_015108515.1 Hemichromis elongatus | reverse complement strand
CCCCCCCCCCCCCCCCCCCAAAAAAAAAACAAACAAACAAAAAGAAACATGTGTACAATAAATTAATATTTATTAAATATTTAGTTATGATGAAGATACTTAATCTACAATTCTGAAAAAGAATGGAAACTTCACTGACACACAAGCATTATGTTACTTCTGTACTCTATAATTGAGATGAAATGTATCACACAGCTTCAAACAATAAACTTCGAATAAAGTGGCCATTTTCATTTAGGCGCTTCAGATTTGCATCAGTTTGAATCACACTGTGTTTTGATTTTCCAAAGCGCTCTTAAAAACACGTGAACATTTTCAGGCACACCTACAGTCATACTTAGGAAAGGTCGTTTTACTTTGTTTCTAACTGCCTGTTTGACCTAACACGACACCTTCGAGTTTTTTCAGTCCTCGACTAGCATTCCTTGCTGCTGTCAAGTTGTCAGACACTTTCTGTCTGTTCATATTCATATCAGCACTGTTTTGAAAGAGGCTTGTTTCTAATGTTTGGTGCCTCATCTCACTTAATAACTGGCAGCATTAGTCAACATCTCTCCCAATAGATGATGTGATTTTATGACACAATCCACTGTTTTTGTGTGTTTGCTTTCTTCAGATGGTAGGTTCTGTGCCAAATGAGAAAGTACTTGGTCTTTCTCCTGCTAATCTCAGTGAGAACATTTCACAGATATTTCATACCAATTATAATTTCTGTCTTCTGGAGATTTTGTGAAAGAACTGGGTTTTCCTTTTAATTTCTTAGGATTTTTTTCAAGTATTTTTATAGGGAATGAGACTATAAAGGACTGATACTATAAAAATTGGTATCATTTCATAGTGTGTGTATTTATATATGGCAGTATGTGTATATTAATGTATTTGTCAGAAACTACCAGGGCACACCTTGACTTGTCCTCCCCACACGCCTGTGTACATCTGCTCTCCATCTGGGGATCACTTTCTTTATTTTTAACCAAACCAATAACCAAAAACAAACTGTAAGTGAAGCATGTAAAGAATGTAAAATAAGCCTTTGAAATAACTCTCCCTGTGCAGGACACAGGACCACAGGTAAAGGTGTGTAGAGTTAATTTAATACTTCTTAGAAGTGCTGTTGGATGCATTTAGAGAGTCCAGCTTTGTTGTTTTTTTTTCTCTGAACATGTCTTAGGCAGTTTAATCTAATCTACTCACAGTAGATGTGAAGTAAACGTGAACTACCATCTTCAGGTCACTCCACATTTAGGGTTTAAGTCAAAGCTTTGGCTGGGTCATTCAAGGAAAGAGTCTTAGCATGAGGCCACGTAAGTGTTTGTTGCCTGTTAGCACTGGACTACCGGTAGCATCCAGGCTCAGGTCTCTCCACTCTGGAATAGGTTTTCGTATCTCTTTATGTGATGATCCAAATGATGATCCAATGATTTGGAACAATAATGTCCTGTTTTATTTTGTAAGTCCTTTTTCTCTTTCATCTTTTATTTTATGTTATTTTTCCTGAGCATTTTATTTAAATTTATTTTCAATTAGCCAGTCTCACGCATAGCTTTTGGTGTCTTTCACCTTCCTGTGCATGTTTCCTTTGAACAATAAATGCATGAGTTTTTACTTTGCGGTCAGCATGAATGTATGAACCTAAATTTGTGTCACTTTCACATTCAAGCCTGTCACACTTTGCATTTGGCTTCTTTCATCCTTCACTCAGCTTGAGCTGCACTCAGTGTCCTGCCACTGAGAAACTCGCTGTAGAGATGGTATTTGTCATATGAAAACCAGAGCAAGGTTTTATACAAAAAAAAAATATATATATATAAAGCTCAGTGGGGGAAAGTGTCACTTTAGCTGTATATTTTTCTTTTGTACAAACATTTTATACAGATGTCTTTTTGGTCAACAGGTAGCAATTTTAAATCATCTCACTGGTGACAGTGATACAGTGTAGACAATACTAGGCTGATACCTTGAAACTGGACAGTAAAACATAAACAGAAGAATTACTTACATATTTGTTTAAAATCAAATATGGGCCCTGTTCCAGAAACTGGGTTTTCATTTTCATGAAAAAAAAGACAATTGATGCTTTTGCATATTGGTGAGCTAAAACTCATGAACAATGCATTTCAATAGGATGTGGTATACTTTGTACCAGAAGCACAGATTTTCACCATCACCATGGTAACCAGATATATTTCTAAGGGCACAAAATAATGTTAGGAAATTTGCATTCATAACCACAAAAAAACAAAACAAAGTAAAATTCGTGTCCTGCAACAGGAATCAATAGGTTGTGACAATTTCACAAACTGCAGCGAGACTGGATTTCCTACTCAAGGTTTCCTTTAGCAAACTCTGAGTTTCGCTCTGACTCCTCCACTATCGCTGCACTTGAATTAACTTTTTTCAAACCTGCAGTCAATATAAAAGCACAAAGAAGAGGTCAGCAGAAGTCAGAGGTTTATGTCTTTACAAATATAATCCCATTTATACATAAGTTCGCTGTATATTATGTTTAATCAGTCTGTCATCAGGGAAACAGGGATTTATTCTTACCTCTATATAAACTCTAGACTTGTTTTGAACTATCTAAAGCTATGCGCAATAAGGTAGGTGTCAGATTATCTGCTGTGCAGAGACATTTAGCATACATTACTGTAGTAATCAGTGTAAATAACAATTTAAAGCTATAGGCACATATAACACAGTAGATAATCATTTGTTATGTTTTAATGTCTCACACCTCACATGTTGGCGATGATGTGAAGTGAAGATGAGTGTTAAATGACTTTCAGTTTCTAAATTTAGACTAAATGAAGTATTTCTAAATGCAGACACTCTGAATGCATTCTGATTGCACTGAATGTGGAAATATGTTGATAATTTGAAATGCAATCATTAAATGCTGTCAAGCAACATTTTAAATAGGTGTCTAAAAGTTTTAAGTTTGGACCTTGACATCTTTCTTTTTACCGAAAACGACCAAAATGCATCTTACTGGGACTGAAAAATATCAAAAAGATCATAATTCCTTTCATCTGCATTTCATCTCTGTCAGCTTACACCAGAATAGTTACATTTAAAAATAAAATGTTTCATTTTGTTACGATTCTAGCTTTATCTGAATATGGATAACGGTGAATAAAATGAATGTCCTCCTATTTTTAACATCGTGTTGCACACTGACATCTCCATTCTTCAGATAACTGGATTACAGTGGAGGCTCTTCTCTCTATTTTCCTGTTGTCATGGTCAGTCATTGTATCGGAGATCATGGCTAGATTTATTAACCCGCTTAAATCTGGGTGAACACACTCAAGAGTTGATTGAACTTTTATCAGCTTCTCTGGAGCAGAAGACACACAGTTGCCCATTAAGAATGAATCTAGTCAGTTTATGGTTACACTCAGAATTTGTTGAATTTACTTTTTGGTGTAGGTGCCAGTCCATAGAGCAGCATATGATTGGAACCTTTATAGCTCCATGGTCTAGGACAGCAGTCCCCGACCTTTTTTGCACCACAGACCGGTTTAATGTCAGACAATAGTTTCACGGCCTTTCAGATGTAAATCCAACAAAATAAAATGATACGACCAAGATTCTCTTTTTTTTTGTATTTTGTAAATATAATAATAAATTCCAATAAATTGTGTAATTGTGTAACTTTATTAGCAGCGTCCTCCTGAATGCACCAACTGGAACATTTCTGCTTTGCCCCTTAATGCTCTCTGGTCGCAATGGTAACTCGTAAACATTTCTTTCAAAAGAACATGCACAACTACAACACGGGGAAAGACCCAGGAAAACAGAGTTAAAGATAAAAACCATAAATTTCACACTGAGTAAGAAAATACAGGATAAGGAAATACATCTAGCATTTGGAATAAAAACATCTAAATGCAATGTGACAGAAGCAAATGGGAGCTCAAAGTATTGAGTCTTGCAGCATTGAGCACAGCAAAAACATCATGTCAAGGCTGAACTTGTCAAAGAAGGATTTGAGGGGGGGGTGTCACAGATTGTTTGACACAGCCCAACAATCCTTCAATATCACTGAGTCAGAGTCACAGATCATGGCGACAAGATTCATCCCGATCGGTAATGTAACAGTCTGACTACAAATATATCAATAACACAGGAAGGACAAACTAGCAGGAATCTGAAGGCAGAAGAATCAAAGGTTTGATTCTCACTACTTTCTGTGTTTCAGGTTCAGGGTTTAATCCAAACATATTAATGCCAAATGTACATACATCTATTACACTTTGCATCACTTTACCTATGGCATTTTGTTAAAGTTAACATTAGTTCACACAAGTGAAAACTTTAATAAAAAAAGATTTTGAAAAATGTCACTCTTTAAACTTGCCATTTTTTTTATAGATCGCAACATTTTAACCTCCTACACGTGCGTATCTTTGTTTTCTCCATGCACTTTAAATTGGCTCCTAGATGAAACATGAGTTTAATTTTAAATGGACTGTGTACATTAAAATTATTATTTAATTTCATTTAATTATTTTTTGCCATATCAACATTACCACTACTCTTCAAATGTCTTCTTTGTCCCTGTTTTTTCCCCAAAAAGAAACTGAAGTTGAATGGTTACTGTTTCAACGCATATACACTACCTAGCTTTTTTTGGATGTGTTTCACCATTTCAGTAGAATTTTCAATAGAATGTATAAAACGTATCGGTGAACAGTAAAAACTTGAAGATTTTGTTTAAAATTCTAAGTTTTTAAACAATTAGCGTATTAAAATCTGAAAGACATTACCCAGCACTGACATTTAAAAGATTATTTCTGACTTGTGGAATCTGGTTTATTCAAACATTCCTCTGATACTATGCAGCGTACATTCTTTTTCTGCAGACAGAACAGAAACCTGTGAATAAGAACAAAGCCAAACTGTGTGTGTGTGTCTGTGTGAGGACCACACAGTGGCCTTGTTGCCTTGTTATTGATAGCTCATTCTCTGTGTTCTAGTCATTATAAGATTCAGCTGTGTAACCGTCATATTCAATTCCTCATTAATTCAGTTCATTGCTTGATTCCTGCTTCTTTTACAAGGGAATGGTTTGACAGGATACAGATCTCATACAGATCTCAAAAGATTCCAGGAATGATTGACATAATTTCTGTATCAAATAATCATAGAATAAATAATAAAGCTGCATTATGCAGTCTATATGGGGATCCATGAACTCCCCTGTGATTGTGCAGGATCTGCACACTTAATGAAAAGGTAATGTGCACCGCTCGCTTTCACTTTTTCCATTATTTACACAAAAAGAAATTTGCTTCATGTTTTTGCAATTATCATACAAGTGTGACTAGAATAAGTTTTGCTGTGAAAGCCAAAGTGATTGCAATCATAATTGAGGCTTGTTTAAATAATACATTCAGAGTAGTTAACGCAGTCCTTTGGGTGTTCTTTTTGTTGCAGCTAATGAGAGCAAATACTTTGAGTAATAAAGTTCCAACTTGTTAGTAACACAGCACACGTGATCTCACATCCTGTTTCATTCTGTCTACTCTTCCTACATGACAGGCTTTGCACACTGTATGCATGTAAGCCCCTTTCTTCAGTCATCTGTTTGATGTTTGTCTGGTGGACACTGGACAGTGTCTTTTTATGCTTGAGGTCTTTCAAAGCAGTTCTGAAGGGCAGGAGGCCGGGCAGAAGCTAGTTCTTGAAAATAAATAAAAATGCACACACTTGTTCACACGCCTGACAAAGTTGTCCACAAGCTGAGATATGAGAAGCAAGGTGCCGCCATGTCCGCATTTCAACTTTAGCAGTAAAGCACAAACCTTTCACTGAGAGATTTGTGCTCAGTTAAATTAGCTTTGCGGTTAGCTATTTCAGTGTTGGCAGGACGTGGTACTGGGTAGATAATGGCTCTCTCACGTTTCTTAACATATTTGTGACTCTTTACCTCTTAGAGGAGCCTTGCTACCAGACCGCTATTAAAATGAAGCCCGTTGCTACTAATATGAAATCTAGTCGCAGCTGATTGTTTTCAGAAGAAGTTCTATAACATCACTGGCATTGAATCATTATTAGTAAATAAAAATCACAGTTTTTCCACATCTGATTCTGGCCTGGAGACGGGGACAATGGTTATTGTATTTGAGTGAATTTTACTGAATGAGGTGTAGCTTAGAGGAGATTTTGCCAATATGGTCATCTCGGGCACACAGCTCCTACCTAAAAGGGAGTGTATCTTTATAGAAGGGCTTAAATGGACTTTTTCACATGGAAAACTGCAGATCTATACCGGATATGTAGAGAAATATTTATCTTAAAGTGGGCTACACAGATTATGAGTACAGCAGGAGAATCTAGATGTACCATTAGAGACTGTGAAAAGTGAAAAAGTCTCAACCTCATCTTTATCTTTTTTTTCTTTGAAGAGATTATCTCAAAAGTCAGTATGAAAGTGCAGTATGAAATTAATGAAGTTCTCTTTCATGTATTTGAAAAAACATTTCTAGGTACAAGTACAAAGGAGGATTATTAAGAGATTTATTATTTATTTAGCTGTGAAACTTGTCTTTTGAGTAGTTATAAAAGTCACTTCAATCCGCTGGTCTCCATGAAGAACTAATGTTCAAAGAGGCTATCAGGTTGAACTTGGATCATAGTTTTTACAAAGAGTTTTTGCTATCTTTTTCTAATGTTTCATTAGCTGATAAATGTAGATTAAGGTTGATTAGCGTCTTGCTTTTTAAAAAAATTATAAGCTTATACACACACACATACGGACACACGCACACAAGAAGAGGAAAAAAATCTGTTTTTGCAAGGAACAAAACTGACGCTACTGCAGAAAAAAATGAAACAAACAATCTTTTTATTTAGAATTTGACCCTTCTCTTTGAACCAGCAGGATTACTAATGTTCACTGTGTTAGTATCTCAGTTTAAGGAGTAAAATCCCAGTAAAACGATTGCAGCATTGCATGTATACGGCTGTTCGGGATTTAACCATCAGTCTGCACCTTGTCAGGCAAATTCTCTCTAATCTTGTTTTGTTGGATTTAGGTGAGGTTAGCAAATGCACTTGTATGAAGAGAAATAAATGCGTGCAGTAAATAAAAGCCCAACCCTGGTAAATAATAGGCTCCGAGCGTATCCTGCTGAGCCATCATCATGTCCTGTCTGCATGACTAGACTAATGTGATCATAATTGGCTCTTAGTGTTCCTTTCTGGACTATACACATAAAGCATGTTTAGCAGCTTTCATAGAAGAAGCGATTTTAACCACAGTGTGAACGGGTAATTAAATTGCTGGTAATTACGTATCGATCTGGAGCCTCAATGTTGTCAAAGGTGGTGTTTTTAATCGGCAGGATTGTCTGTCATTTGCAGTGTTTATGGATGGAAAAACAGTGACATAGAGGAGAATAAAAAGGTAAAAATAAAGAGAACGAAAAGGTGGTTGTGGTTGAGTTGGGGAAAAAAGCTAGATGATGAAGAGAGATGCAAGATGGTAATGATTTAAATATTTGTATTTTTCCGACCTGTTTGTCCACAGATCATTTGTTCCATTTTGGGAAACAATGAAATCAGTCATATTAAGACACCATTAATTGTCTACATAGACAAGCCTCTGTGTTTATTTCTTAAACTGGCACATGCAGGTCAATCAAATTTAAATTCAAAATAACCAGCTAGCTTCATAAATTACCATGGACCTGTCATTGCTGTTTTTTATCGACTGCAGTTTCCTTCTTTTCTTCAAGTGCACACTGGGAGATACTCCAGACCTTTTGGTGACCCTGGAAAAAAAAAAGGCAGGTAGAGAAATTGGACTGGATTGTAAAGAGACTCATGCGGCATTTCAGACTGCTTATTTTGTCTCAAACATTGTCATCCACAAAGGAATAATGTAGTCATTTTTTTTTATTACATTGTGATTTCAAATTGTGTTATATTTATAAATCCAAAACACACTCCGTTATTTTGTTTACAGTGGCTTTTATTATTTACACTGCATCTATAACTTTCTTTTCTTGCTTTGGGGATTAGCTAATAAATTCATGATCCCAGCGTGCAGAGTTTGTTTGCTGGACTTTCAATTCACATGCTCTGAAGGAGTTCGAAGATTCTTAAATAGGTTTTATTCTGTACATGTTATTTTATGAAGACTTTGTTAAATGATATTTCAGTGAGAAATTGTTGCAAATATGCTGAATCTAACATAACATTTAAAGGTATTTGATTTTTAAAGTAGTTTCATTTAACATTTATTAACCCTTCTCTCTTCCAAGGTCCATTTCAGCTAATTGGACTGACCATGGTTTAAAAGGAAGGAAAATATAAGTAAAGTTTGTTTGGTCTTGTTTTTTTAATGTTGACTCCTTAGTATTCTGAGCTGTTTGCTCTTGTGATATTTTAGCTCTAGATTATATTTATTATGTATGCATGTATAATGCATGTATGCATATGTATAATTAATTAACATGATTTATGATTTTTTTTTTCATTTCCCTTTTTTACATATGGTTATTAATCATTTCTGGTTTTATTTTGATAGATCTTTGTCTCCTTTGTCTTGAAATTAGTGTTACATCCTCGTTTTTTCCATCCTGCTTCCAATTTCATGTTTATCTCAAGTGTATAACTTAACGCTCTGTCTTAGTGTCTTTTAAAATCCGGGTGTTTTCCTTGCTGGATTTTTTAATTCAGATGATTTTTTCCCATGTAGATTCTTGTATTTTGGACTTTATACCAGCTTCAGTAAATGACTCACTTTTTGTTTATCCAGTCTGCCTCCTACGTACGTGTATATTTCAAAAACATGACAAATATAACAAATAAAGGACATCTTGAGGTTTTTAAACATTTTAGAGAAATATTAACTGTTACTGATGAACATTATGTTTAGTCTCCTCATTTGAGCTGCATAATCAAACTTGTTTCAGAATGTTTTCTTTTGCAAGAGGTGTCAGACCTGTCTCAAGGACAGTAACAGTTAAAGCTCAGACACATATACAGTATACACACAGTGGTGTTCATTGTTCATGTCACTTAGAGATCAAATGAGTCAAAATTATATAATTTATCAGCAACAATAATAATAATTTTATAACTCACTTGGTTAAGTCTTAAAGTTCAGTTAGTCACCTCTGCTAATACTTATATCTCTTCACTGTTTTTAACAAATGAATTATTTATAATGCAATTATATGAAAAATAAAAACGATTTAATAAAGATAAGCTACAACAACTCCTGCGGCACAACAACAGAAGTCTGAGTTAAAAGACAGGCCCACAAATTTCCTTATCTAATGACTGGATATGGGCTAATAAAACAGTGCGCCAGTTTTTCACTGTACATCCACTTTTGAATAACGAGTTTTATTGTCCATGCACCACAGCTGTTCATCAACTGTTTCATTTCCCTTACACCAATATATCATTTTTATGTTATAAAGCCAAGTACAGTATTTCCAACTTACATTTCAGCTACTGCACAGTGCTCCATCAGCATTTAGACGTGAAGAGGTAATTGCCAACTGCAAGAGGCAAATTGAAATTTGCCAGGAAAGATGCTGAAAACATTCTATTGTACTTGCAAGCAAATCAGGAGTGCTGCTGAAAATCTGCTTATGTTGACAAATGCATTGGTTAGAATCTGACAGCAGCTGGGAAAGAAGCTTTTTATAGAGAAAGCATAAAAAAGGCGATCATTATAAAAACTTGTATTTTACATAATCTCTCCAAGCTATGTCTGACGGTTGTTGTTAACTTTGTTGCTCTGTCTCAGCATTGTTATATTCACCAGTCCACATAGAGATATAATGATGAAATCTTGGTAAAGAAAGAGTAATGACGAAATATGTAATACAGTTTTAGGTCTTGGCATCAAATTCAAACTAATGTAAAAAGTACTATGAAAGTGCACACGTTTTAACTTACCTAGTACCAAGAAAAACATGGCAGCAGATCTCTTGTGCTTTGTTGTTGGTGAGTTATAGCTACCATGAGTCAGACTCTTGTTCTAGACTGTTGCTACTTTGTGGTTTGACTAATGTTAGATACACACCACTGTTGACCTGAGAGTACCACAGTAGTCTGACCCTTGTGGATTCAATCTGATTCAGTCCTCTGGCAGTTATATTTTATCCTTTATTAAAGTTGTAGTGTAAAGGTAAAATGCAGCATCGTTTCCTGCCCATTAGCCCTGCATGAAAAGCTTAAAATTAGCATTACTGTAAATAATATTTACCGAGTAATATACAGCCATTTTTGCAATGGTATGCAATGAGTGGAAACGTTGTTTTTCTTTCTTTCTTTCTTTCTTTTATAATGTATCCTGCTCTATGCATTTTTTTTTCATCACAAAAAAACAAAAAACGTTCTCCTCATCTTTTGCCGTTGTGCCTTTCTGTCAAGTGATGTATGCAAAAGGAAAGAGTGACATGTAGATCTTGAGGTAGTCATCATCAGCTGGGACAGACTTTTTTTTAACCAACAGCTGCACACTAGCTACATCTCTACTCACATTTGTAAACTTTTATTGCTGATATTCAATATCTGCTACTGCTTCACATAGTGATAGCTGAGTGATAGTGATCACCCTGTGTGTTCTGATTTCATCATTCTCTATTTCTGCATGAAAAATGTATAAGAAATGTTTCTTTTTTTTCTTTTTTTATTAATTTATTATTTGGGGGGCGAGGTTGCTTCTATCCTTGTTCTGAATGTATTTCAAAAGGAGAGTTTAGGTAAAAGCTCCTACCCATTAATGATTTCTTCTTATTAAATCTATAACAGCCACAAAGGAGGACATTTAGTAATAAAAGAAGCAGAGACCAGAACAATTTCAAAGCATGCACCTCTGTCAATGTTTCAGAATAACAAAACTGAAACAGTAAATCTCCAGAAGTACCGTATGCAGCATTTATTACTTCTTCAGTCTCATTAGCATTCCATGGTGGGGCTCTTGTCTCTTGCTCCAAAGCAAATGAACACATTTTCCCACTGGATCAAGTGGTCAGTAAATAAATCGGCCGTCACGAGAAGATGGATGTCTCTCAGTGTCCCTCGGGTGGCATCTTGACTGATAGACTGATTTAGGTACTGACTGTCATCAGGTTGGTTTATTCATCATTTTGTGTCAATGGCACTGACTACATTGCTTCAGTAATTGCTCGTGTGGGTGAAAGAGCACGTGTGAGAGATTTATCATTTGCACGACAAAATAAAACGGATGAGATTATTCTTTTAGAGAGAAAAGATCATGGATATTTTTCTAGATCTAGATGAGGGAGTCCAGAAGAGTAGGTATGAAATCTGTTGACCCTAACATGACTCTTTTTATACTGAGATCCACCAAATGCAGCTGCAGTTGTCATTTTTTTTAAAACCAAATGTTTGGAAAACAAGTCAGATTTTTGTGCACACATAGGTTATCAAATCGAAATTTAGATTTGCCTGAAACTTTAGCTTAACTAAGTTTGTTTTTTAGTTTTTATCTCCAATTGTGTTTATGCTAATTGACGTATGCTATTCTAACACTTTAGAGTTTAGCATGCGTTTTGTTTTTTGTTTTGTTTTTTTTAAAGTTCATGGAGGCACTGGTTGCATTACTTTTCATTTCCTTATTTTTCCTCATTATAGTAAATACTGAAAAACAACATATAGACATTTGTGTTCACAGCTATATTATCAACAGTAAACCATAGTCTTCTGTTGTAAGCCATGTTTGTTTTCCTTAGGTCTTCAATCAAATGGTCCTCTGATATTTGTATTTCAGTGTGTTGCTTTATATATAC
>VUQR01012603.1:5559-30036 GCA_015108515.1 Hemichromis elongatus | reverse complement strand
GTGGGGAAGGGTGGGGGGGGGGGGGGGGGGGGGGGCCTTGTTTTAGCTGAGGGTGGCACATGATCATATAGAGGCTGTTACGAGCATGTGTTTGTTTACAGGATGAGTTGCATGACTGCAAGCTCAGCAGTTTGGCTCAGCAGTTGTCCCATGTTTGTGGTTTGAGGTGAGTTCCAGTGCTGTACAAGAAGGGCATGCAGCCGTACAAATTGCATGCACGCCAGGGTGGAAGCGTCAAGTCCACTCCTGATCGAAGCTCCAAGATTAGGCTCAGACATTTATCGTTAAAGCAATGAAATGTAACAGTGTCCTGATTGAAAACTTTTTACACAGTGAAGCATCTGTTAGTCTTCCTGCCTCCTCTGAAGGTTATTTTTTATTTTTATTTTTTTAAAACAATTGATGGGACTAGTTTGAGACAATAGAAGACGACAATGCAACATTTAACTAAATGAGATTGTTCGCGAAGAAGAAATGTGTAGTTCTCGTCTTGCCACTGATATGAACACACCAAAAGTGGCAATATATTTACCACCAACCTGCATGGGCTACTTCAGAGGACAACTCCAAGGCAAGTTAAAGAGGGAAAACGGAAAATAAGTGCTCCTGCTGGTGACCAATGGAGTCCAACATGAAGGAAGTGGTTAAGATTGTGGCAGGAAAAAAAAGGTAATACGTTCCAGTCCCAGTTTGGATAGCAGGTAAACAATCAAAGCCACCTCTCTGTGATTTTTTTTAATTTTTTTATTTTCCCGGCCCTCACGTCCCCATCTTTGCAATTTTCCAGGCCAGTGTTGGACCTTTACTGGTTAGAATGGAATGACCAGAAGAGATTAGTGAGGACTTTAAGCCTAGCCCTGGATAACTGGACTGCTATCAAGGTCACATCCAGCCCAGGCTGGACGTGTGAAGCTGGAAGAAGAGAGGAGACTTGTTAGAGGATGGCTTGTGGCCTTAATAGCTGGCCTGAAATTATCCTCCATGACGCTTGTAGCATGTAGTAGGTTAATCTGCGTGAATACTCCTCTGTATTTTGAGTTCCACGACGGGAGCCGGGAGCATTTAAGTGCCCACCTTGCAGGGTTTGTTTGTCGGCTCGGGTAGGTCTGGGTGGATCGGGACTGAACTGGGGGTTGGCTGGTGACTGCGGGCTGGTTTCTCTCTGGGTCGCTGGCAGCAGTCAGATGTGGCTGGGTCATAAGAGGGGCGCAGAAGGCTGAAGGGGGAGAAAGGAGAAAGTCAAACTCCAATTAAAAACAGCTATATCAGGTTAATTACAATTTTAATAATACTTCAAGAAGCTTTTGTCTTTTATATGCCAGTCTGTATATACAACTGTATATCCAACCTTGGCGCATACTGCTGCAGAGTCAAGTGAAATTCCAACTATGAGGTTGTTAAAATGAGATTTTCTCATACTTGTATCCCCTGGTAGCTGCTGACTGCTCCACTCTGTATGTAGTGCAGAGGGGCACACATACAAACACGTTATCTGACAACCTAAACCTAACCATCCTTTGTTTATGCAAATAATGCACTGCTACACTATCTTACACCTAATCCAAAGAGTTATCCTAACTTTAGACTTTTTTTTTTATAGTCTTGGCATCCTTGTTGTAACGGACATTTGATTTAATACTTGTGTTGGTGTGTCTGCCCTGTTCTGCCAACACATGTGAAACTGAGATGCTTATGTTGGAATTGGAGCCAATAAATATTTTACTGAGGGAAAAAACAGACTTCGCAACTGTAAATCAAGCATAATCCTAAACACTGCTATTAATGCACTGATCGGGACTTTCCAACAACCCTTGAGCTGGCTTCTTTCTCCCCCTGGAACTTCAGACTGGACGCTTTTGTCCACTCTAAATTCCTTTATGGTGTTTAGTGCACAGTCTGGGGAGCCCTGGGTAACATGCCTGCATGTGCAATGTCGTTGACTCTTTACCCTAACCGATTTAATCAGACTGACCTCATCTTAAATCTAGAACAGGGCTCAAAGACAGCTGGCTATTTTATTTTACTAGTTTTATGTATGTTTTGTCTTTGGTTTCTTGAAGCAAATGACTCCCGTCGGTCAGTCGTGTAGTTTGGATGAACTCAAACTGGAAAGTTTTTTTTCTTTTTCATTTCAAGATGTTTTACTTTTAAGACCACCCTTAACTTTGTGACGAAGACTCAAAATCCATATTAAATATTAACTTTTAATTCCTCATCACTGTGAAAATTCAAGCCAAAATGACCCTAGGAAATGAACAAAATTAGCCGTTTGTCTGTGCAACCCAACCAGAAGTTAGAAAGCTCAAAACTAATTAAGTTACACAGACCACTTTGTCTCAGTAGGTTCAAACCAACTGTTTATATTCCAAGTTTCACTTTTAAAAATCATCATCCTTTATCTTACCTTCCTGCTTTTGCTAGTTGAGGCTTATCCACACCATCACTTTCCTGTGAGAGAAGACAAAGACACACACTTTCAAAAGAAAGCCAAACATCGACATACGGAGCATGAAATTAATAAGGTATAACTCTTCTGTCCTATTGTAAGGCCTCATCTTATTCTAAGAGAAAACGAATCTCTGATTTTACCTGCAGGTTTTACGGGAACTTTATCTTATCTTACAACAGACCTGGAAATTACATCAAGAATATCCAAGTTATCTATATCAGTGTTTCCCAACTTTTTGGAGCCACAGCACATATTTCACATCAGAAATGTGGCAAATATTTATCTATTGCTATTACCCGCTGCATCGTCTCACAGCATGACTATTATGTAATTTCTTCTTCATTTTCTTTCCACTTCCTTGGCCCACTTCCTCATTTTAGGATTGACAGCGTTTTAGTAGATAAAGGTGAATGGCTTAGACATGAATTGAGCTGCGGTTTGGGGACGGCCTCGAAGGGGACTGACAGCGGCTCCTGGGCCCTTGTACTGAATAGAAGTGAAGAAGTGAAATAATTAAAAAGGGGAGGTAGAGTGGGGTACGTAAACAAGAATGAACAGCTTGTGGAACCGGGGTAACATATTTAGATAAGAACCGGAAGGAGTGTATTTGGAGGCGTGGTCCCACTCCTGAAATTTCAAATACTTTATCTCCAACTGTTTTACTGGCAGTTAGCAACCCATTGAATGTAATTATTCTGCCCGTTACTCACGTCGGTCTCTTAGAGTACTAATCAGGTAGAACCTGATCATCTCTCACAGCACACCTATGTGAAGCGGCACAGTGGTTGGGAAACACTGATCTATATAACTAGTTCTATGTTTTTAGTTTTAAACAGCAAGCTATAAATTAGCCAAAGGGAAAATAGCTATTACATGAGGGGAGAAAGGGAAAAATGCAATGCTGTGCAAAATTTACTTTCACATTTTTGGTGAATGTGATATAACACTCCATATCCCATCTGAATAACTCAATCTGGACGTCCCTTTTCACAGGAAAAATGCTACAAATATCCCATAATCGTATCATCTAACAACAAGCGGAAATAATGAGTACACAACAATATTGTACAAAGTGACACCAACACGACATTACCATGCTCACGTTATGACAGCACCTAATGTGACACGGGTAAGGAGCACAGTGCAGACCAACATTAATAAGAGACATGCAGGTGCAGGACGACTAGAACAACACAGTGAGTAAATGTGGATGACGATGGTAAGTGGACAGCAGGAGCAGATTTTTTTTTTCTTTTTTAACGGATGAGTGAATAAGCAGAAGCTGCGTGCAGCCAGGCGGGTAGCGGACATGCAACGCGGAGCGTGAAGACGGGCCAAGACCACTTCTTTTACATGACAACATGGATGGATGACAACGTGACACATAAAAAAGGCAGTAGATGTGGCTCTTACAAGTCATTTTAAATCTGGTACGCTCTCCCCGGGTCTATCTTCCACTAGTGGGATGACTGAAGTTGGCGACTGGGGCTCAGGTGGCGGCATGGGCATAGGCAGGGGGATGGGCATGCTCTGTCCTTCTGGGGTTTCTGGACCCAGATTAGATGTAGGCTGGCCTATGATTACTGTGTTACCTGTTGGATTGGAGCATGAAAACACGAATCCTGAAGCGTAAGAGCATGTTTAATCCACTGATGATGCAACAGAGACCATAGGGTTGGTTTGGATTTTTGCTTCTTTTTTAAAAAACAAAACAAAAACACCAGCTTCTCCAAGGTTAGTGTTTAAACACTAGAAAGCAAGGAGTACCATTTCTTTTTAAAAGCAATACAGCAATACAATAAATAAACATTAGAGCAGTTTACACGACAGTTTATGCATCTGTTATTCTTTTAAGCTTTACCAGTCAACCAAAGACACAGGTTATTCTCTAAAATGTGTACACACAGAAAAGTCCCCACTTTAGCAGGCCTGATGACAGAAAAGAGCTACATTATGAAGATACTGTTTAACAGTTTTAATGAAACAAGCCAGAGGCTGAGGACAGAAGCTTGTAGCTCCTTGTGCTCTACAGCCACATCCAACAGAAATAACTGCATCTACAAATTGGCATTGCCACATCATTTAATGTGATTACAAATTTGCCTTGTTCCCTTCTTTTCTGATTATACTTTCTGTATCTGTGACCCAGCTTGGGTCTGTATGCCTGCCAATTTCTGGTGACCCCGGAGGACTTTATAGTACAATGCACCAACTGTGTGTGTGCCCCAGATGGCAAACTTCAAAGAAATATAACAGCAATGACTACTTAAGCGTCTCCAGGTGTCTGGAGTCCAATCAAAGCTTGAGTTGTCAGCACTATTGGTCTCAGCACACTGTTTGCGTCAGGTCTCGCTCCATTTATTAACACTTCTGAATAGTTTCTGAAAAGCAAATGTCACAGTGTTTCTTCAAGAGTGGTCACAACTAAACTGGAGGGGGGTGGAAGAATAAAACAAACTACACTAATAAGCAATTAACTCAGACTTGATCACAATTCAAAAATTACAATTTAGCACACACGTGATGAGAAAATAAACAGAAGTCACACCTGACCAGTGTACTCAAATAAGATAAGATGAGCTTTATTAGTCCCACAGGTGGGACATTTGTAATAAATTTTAAGGGTGCAACAAATCTGAACCATTAAAACTGGAGAATTTTATCCCAAACTCACATTATTTAGTTCAGCTTGAGCCGACATGACGGAAAGACAGATTGTATCCAACAAACGATCCCACCATGGGGGGTAAAAGCCCACCAGCGCACACTCATTTGTCTTGCTTGGTCTGCTTTTGGCAGCGGCTGACAGGGCGTCAGTTGTTGTCACCCGTCAGGCTTCAATAACTTCCCCCATTCCCTTTGTGGCTGCCTCCTGAGGCATGCTAGTCTATAGGCATGCTTCTAAATACTGCCCCCCATCTACGCCTGCAGACCTCACACAGTAGAGGCTGTGGCCTGTGGGGGTGTGGTTGCCCTGTGAAAAAACCCTGTGAAAACCAACCATCCACCCACGCCAACTCCTAATCCAGTGACCCTGCAATGTCAACTAAATCAATCATTTCTTAATCAACTTATTTGGGTTTCAGATGAATTATATTTAAATACACGCAAGATGTTTCCAAAGTTAACAAGCAACAGTGTTAAATAACCTTGGATTATGATTTTTCTTACTTCCGTCCTGATCTGCTTTGATCTGGGCCTCCAGGTCTTCGGGGTTGACATACTGGTAGTTTTCGTCATCATCTGGAGGTTTGCATTTCCCGCAGCAGAAACAGCAGCAGCAGCAACAGCAGCAGCAAGTGAATAATGTACAGCACAGCACCAGACCCTACAGGGATTAACATGCAAACAGATTTTTAGCCATATGACAAAGAGGATCTAAAATAACTTTAATCTTAATCTCTAACAAATTATTGACAGCAAACAGTGAGGATTTTATCCAATCCTTTATAAACAGATTACAGATGCCATTCTGCAGAGTCAGTGCTGCTGTCGCCATATTTAAGATCCAAAAATGTGTAACCATCCCTATTCATCTAAGAGAGACAAAGAAAACAAAAAACATTTCCAAAAAATGTTTAACTTTGTAAATTTCCCTACATGAATTTCAGAGGCACAGAACATCTCTTGAGTGCAGGGACTGTAAAACCACATTACAAGCTTCACAAAGCCAGCATTCACTGCAGTTTTGTTCTGCACTCGCTGTACTGTTATCCACCCCTAAAAACACTGACGATGAGGCACAGATAGAAAAGGTGCATTCCTGCAGACGCAGAGGGTGACAGCTCACATCAGCACGAGAAAACCAGACCACTGTTCACATTGTTCTCACGCTACATAGATTGATCTGGCGTACCATAATCCGTAGCCATGATTAAAAAAAAAAGAAAAAAAAGAAAGAAAGGAAATGCACCACCAACCAGGAATCGGCCTGGTAAAGCACATGGTGCTGTAAAAATAGACTTCTAATACACAGATCTTGAACTGCATTTACAAGGTGTTGCTGTTACAATGTGCACTAAGTACACATTCAGTCATTTTTAGGAGTAAACTGCGCATTACCAAATAAAGGCATGAACCATGTGGTCCCAAAATGGTCAAATATATTTAGTAAATCCAGCTGAGCCACTTTCACACACGGCTGGGTTGTTGGGACAATGCTGGGAGAATCAGGTCTGCACATTTCACAGGAAGATGTGTGCTAACTACTGGAAATAAGCAGTGTGGTTTAAACAGCAGTGCTGCCTGAGAACAGCATGTATAAGTCAGAACATATATTTCTTTATTCTCACATAGGCTTAATATGACATTATGCTAATGTGTAGCAGGGGGCTGGCAGGTAAAGTACCGTTGCACTCGGAGACACAGCTCTGTAGGATAATATCGAGAATGTGTGAAAACAGTTTAGAAGTCAGAGATTACACACAAAACCAGAAACACACCAACCTTAAACCACCATTTGGACATGAGAAAGTAGTATTTGACGCTCTCCTCTCCAAACTGTTCGGACACATAAAGGCCCATGGAGCCATATTCGTCGTAAATCTTCCTCTTGTTCTCGTCATTTAAAATAGAGTTCGCGTTGTTGATCTCCTTAAACTTCTCCGCTGCCTCCGGGTTGTCTGGGTTCTTGTCTGGGTGGTACTTCAGTGCTAGTTTTCTGTCAAGGGAGAAAAGAAAAGATAAACCAAGTTATCAATCTGCTCTAACTGTGCCGGAAGGAATTTGCTGCAAGTGTGAGTGAGAAAGAAATATCATATGGTTCCATCTCAGGCTCAAGCCCAGGATGTCATGGCTTCAAATTATAATTGCAATTACATACCCATATAATTACAACCATCTTCCACCACTTCCATACTCTAAAAACTGCCTTAATCTTTTTCACATTATATTGCAGACTGTATCCTGTACTCTATCTAAAACTAATGAAAATAGCCTAAAGCGCTGATTGACTGAATATGGAGATAATCATAATATCTAATAGTTGTAGCCGTAACTATAACATTAAATACCTTAGTAAAAATGTCAGATAAAATTGTAAACTACTGTAAATTGTTATAAACTGCAAAGAAGGTGGAATGTCAACATGTCACGTCTGGAAACTTTCAAACTGCAAAAAAAAAGAAAAGAAAAGAAAAGAAAACCTCACAAACTTAGTAAAGTAAAAGTAAAATTAAAGCTTTAACTGTGGCAGTTAAAGCTAATTAATTTGCATTTCCATATTTTTTCCCTAATTATAAAGAATCTTAAGTGTCTAAAGAATCTTAATAAATGCGCTGCATTAATAGCATTTGAAGGGAATAACCATAAAACTAAAAAAAATCCTTATTACAGCATGCCTTTATGTCAGTCGTCTGCAATTTTACAGACAGAATTAACAGACAGGTTGTAAAGAAATATTTGTAACCAGCACACGAGTCATCTGGCAGCTTATGTGAGTAAAAACTATCAAGGAATCAAGGACACTAATACACAAATTTGAACGGACTAGTTTCCCAGTGTGTTCTAGGGAAGAAAACCATTGAAACAAATGGGATCTATCATGTTTTTTTTTTTAAACATGACCATAACCAATATTTAGATTTAAACTATACGGGGACGGGGCTGTGGCTCCACACACCCTCTAGCAGATCATTACATGAAGGAACCTTTTAAATACAAGCGCGCTCATGCTCACAGGTGTACACACGGGTGCTCACATACACAAACTACACCCTGTTTGGCTCCCATCTCAAAGCACACTGTGCGCTGTCGATCTTACGTGCTGCACAATAATGTTTAATATTTAGTATTTACTGTTATAGTCCCATAGATCATCGTGATGTTGTTTATTATATTGCTCTCTTTTTCTTCTGCTTGTTTTCTCTTTTCTCAACAGGTGATTGATATATGTATTTTTTGTCTGCTTATTTTGTTGGTTTTTGTTTTTTGCCTTTTATCCCCGTCCCTCTTCTCCGCGGTTTTTCTTTCTCCCCTTTCTTTTCCCCAGTCAAGTCTGTCCCGTATTTAGCAAGTGAAAATAAAATAAAATAAACAATAAAAGGCGAATCAAATAGACCATTACGGCAAGGCTGGGATGGTCCATTTGGTAAAGTAAATCCATTGGGCATCTCTCTTCGCCTTTAGGCAATAATTCGGGACAGGCACAACAAAAAAAAAAGAAAAAAAAAAGATTTAAACTATATTTACTATCTGATCTGATCTGTATGATGTGCTTGTGGCACGCTGGATTTGCTGCACGCAAAACAACAGGTGTGGCAACTTGGATGGGGATTGCTTTAGCTCTGGAACAGGAACAGCAGAAGTTAAAACAGGAAGGATCTTTTCAAAGGTTTCATCTTTTCCAACTGCTACAGCATCTCATATTGAGCCCTCTGAGCTCCTGTAATGATATATCAGAGAAATTGCAGTAGAAACTGACCCACTGCAGCACCGTGCACATGTACAACGAGCCAGAATGAGACTAAAGCATACAAATGGCCACCAGTCATCCGGTCAAGAATGGTAAGTTTAAACCGAGTATAAAAAGATGATCACAGGCACAGAAGCTCAGACCACCTGCTGTTCAACCATCTGTTTCTGTTTGCAGACAAAGAAACTTGGGAGCTGTGATGTGTGAATCATGCAAAGCCACTCTAACAGTCCAACATTAAGAATATGGGCAAAACAAAAAAACGTTAAGAGGAGTAACTAAAGTCCAGCTTACCTGTATGCTTTCTTGATTTCCTCTGCAGACGCTCCTTTCTCCAACCCTAGCACCTTGTACACACTCTCCCCAGATGTGGACATCTTCCTTTGGGGACGGGAGGAGTTTGGTTCAGCCATGACTCACCTCTGTAATTAAAAGAGATCAAACTTATTAGGAGACGATGATACATAAAAGCCTCAGAATTCAAATAGGATTTGTTTAAAGAATCTAAAGACTCAGGCCAGTGTGAATTACTAAAGTAGTGCAGAAGGTAGTTTCACAAAGGCAGGGTTAGAGGTAACTGAAAAGATGCCGTTTCTCTCTTTTATTTACAACAGGGAGACATAAATCAGCTGTTCAATACATCAAAGAAAAGAAGGACACACCAGACAAAATAAAGAATGTAAAAAAAGAGAAAAAAAGGGGTTTTAAAAACCCCATGTAGACTAAACAGACGAACTGATGTAGTTAGCCAAGCTCTGGTGGACATACTGGAACATTTAAGAGCTAAAGAGCCAAAACTTGAAGACTGTATGGAAAATAGGGACAAAACTTGCAGGTCTAAAAAGTGAAGCCAATATGCAAGGGCCTTAAACAAGCATTATTTCTAATGACAAGCAACAGTGACTGCTCAAGTTGCAGATTAGTATTTGCATATTACACGTAGCATAAGATTGTCTCAGTTGCTTCAGATTGACCTGTTGTCTTCCCATGTCTCAGCCTGTCCTCATGTCTTCTGGTTCACAATAGCAAAAAGCTCAATGCTTGAAGAAATGGACTTCCCAAACCAACGTGTCACATCAGCTTAATTACCTTCTTTAAGCACCAATGATGATGTTGCTGTAACAGATTTGAAAATAACTCTCTGCAACAAGCCTCACAAATCCCCTTAAACTTGACAGTAATTAGTTCTATTGCACCTTCTGGGCAAATTCTGCCTTTTTAAGGCAGCTTTTGTTGTGCACATCTTCAAGGCAAATGCTGTTATTTTTGTCCTCTCTGCCTCCGTCAGTGAAAACGCAGAGAGAGAGATGTTTAGAGGAAAGGGTATAACATCAAACGAGCAACCCTGAGTATGCAAGCCGCAGAGAAGAGAGTAGGAGCAGCCTCCTTTATGGAGGCAATGAATCACAGAAGTATTTAGAAGCAGAGTTAGTGTTTCACAATTACTCCATACAAAAAGGGATTTCTGTTGAACTACGATTACTGTCCACGTACACAAATACACTCACATTGAGTCATACTGAGCCACACGAATAATGCCACCCAGGTCATTGACTAAAGAAGATTACATTTTGCTGATCTCACAGATTACCCATCCAAGTCCATGTCAGACAGGGCCAACGCTGTGGTCAGAGGCCAGCAAGACAACTCCACAGATATATGCAACAAACCAGTCGACTGGCCAAAACACACACACTCGTAACGCCCAACTGGAACCGTTCTACAATGCAAGGAATCCTTGACAGTAAATAACTAACACAAAATTGAAACACAACCAAGAGATTTATTCACACAGGATTAATATTTCAATCTGGCACACTTTGCTTTGGAATTTTTATTCTACTCGTTACAGACGAGGGAGATTTTTAAAGGATTAAAATTTAGATGAATATGTAACTGTTGCTAATTAGAGAGACCACAGCTAACACTACAGATTTGTGAATGGGGCTTTTGTTATGTCATCTAACATTACAAAACCGCATGCCATTAATATATGAACTCAGATATTAACTTTATCAATAATGTACATTCTGGGTTAAGTCTGTAAGAACTAACTAGTTCCTTTCATTTAATTGTGCAAACTGAATCATGTTTTGGAAGTTGTTATAATTAAGCAGGGCTCTACTACGCTTATTCCTTGCTCCACATCTTATTTTTATTTTACTCCTGGACTAGAGTAGCTTTGCATGATTCAAAGATTAAAGGAATCCTTATTTATCTTACACTGGGCCTTGGTGCAGACGCTTAATTCATCGGTCTGAAAAACAAAACAAAGCTCATGAAATGGTCAGACATAACAGAGAAATGCATACCAGATGAGCCCAGGATTGTTTCAACATGTTGAAACTCAAATCTACTTAAAACTCATTTTGTGCCATTTAATGGCAAGAAAATGTTACAAGCAAAATGTCTTGTGTTGCTAAAATTAGATCCATGGCCTAAGGGTGCCCTTCAAAGGAAAAAACTTTTCTTTAAAAAAAAAAAAAATCCAGTTTAATGTTAATTTTGCATTTAACAAAGGGAAAAAAGAACAAATCAAATTCAACCTTCAGCTGAGAACCAATAAAAGAAAACAACTTTGTTTATACTGGCGTCTCATCTGGTTAGTTAAGAGCCTCCTTTTGAGAAAACAAAATAATAGGCTTCACACTGCTTATGTGGATTTGCAATTTAAACAGAAGGTTCTTAAAGGTAGCATATTTTATTCTCTTGGTTCCCAATTCAGTCAGATCCACAGATTTAGTTCACTTCAGATTTTATATAAACACACAGAACAGAGAACACAAAACCTCTGAAACGCCTCGATTGAATGATGAATATTTTTGAAAACAATTGCAGCTCATAAATGTGAAGCTCAAGTTCTCTCAGAGCATTCACAGCTGGCTGATTCAGAGAATTACCTTTCTCCAATAACAGCGTCTCTGCAGAATAACATTGATAAGACGTTAAATTAAACAAAAACATCTAAATCAGTTTTTAAACTGAATCCAATAAATGTCATAACGAGCACACGTGACGACCACCATATTGTCTGCCAGACTGTACCGCTGGAGGACTCTCACTGATTGCATAACAAATTTTGTTTATCACCCTTTCATTACAAAGCATACGTTAATCCTTCTTACAGTCTGACTTTCCATTTACAAGTAAGTGTTTATGAGTTCGTTCCTACTTTCTGTTTATCCACCACTTTGGACCTCCATCAGTTTGCCTACTACAGGTCAACGGAGGACACAGTCATCACAGCGATCCACGTTACCATGAGTCATCTGGACAATCCCAGCTCTTATGTCAGAGTGACATAATGCTCAGTAGCTTTGTACCTGTACTTAGCACAATGACAACAGTGCACCTAATCTAAAATTAATCTATTTGAATGATAATATCCAAAATGTGTTGTGCTGAAAATGCACACTAGTGACTGAGAAAAAAAAAGAATTCAGTAAGGCTGAAATTAAAAAAAAAAAAAAAGAGTTCAAAAAGGACAGTTTTCCTCTGTGATGGAAGCTCTTCGTGCCCAGATGGCATTTCTGCTGGAGCCAAGTGAGCTGATGTAAATACATCTCCAAACATGGTGCACAAAACAAGGGACAGGCATGCAAGCAGGAGGGGCCGCATTTACACACACAAGCATTCAATATTCCTCCTAAAATAACCCTTTGTGATCACCGAGCTGATCTGAGGAAATGTACTACGCTTTGATCAAACTGCAGCTCACAGCGACGCGATCGATCGAGGCTCACTCAGCCGGGTCTATTAGGTTAATTAGCCAACTGCAGTCTTTGTGGTGCAGACTATAGTAATCCGCCCAGTGTGTATGTATGCAAACGGAGCTCGCGGATATGAAACGACAATATGAAAATAAACCAACAGCAGTACAAAAGCTGGAAACGCAGGAAAGAGAAAGATGCAAAGGAGTCACCGGCAAGCATTAAACCATGAGCCTTTAACTGAGGTTTTTTTTTTTTGTTGCTGAGACAGTGTCAGAGACAAAGGCAGAAAACGAGGGAAAGAAAGTCAATGAATGACTTTTACAAAGGTCAAGCTGAAGAAATGAGACACTTTCAGCTAAAAACACAAACAGGTTTGTGGGAGAGTTGAGCGTGAACAGTCAATAGATGATCAAATTTTGGTTTGTTGCTTACTAGAAATAATAGATGATTAATCTACTCATCTAAAATAATATTAACCTACAACACCACCCGCCACTAATCAGGGCTGTAGAGCCTCTCTCTCTCTTTGAGATGAGAAGATTTAAATAGATATAAATAAGCAGGATAGGATGACAGCCCTGTGAAGCAGAACTCTTCTATACAGAAAAAAAATAAAATCCAACTAAGGCCGGGCAATACGAGGAAAACGTAATTTTTCACAATAAACAATATACACAATACATATCAGGATATGTTTAAATAAGTAGTAATAAATAGGATTAATGCGATCAAACCCATCTCAACCCATCTGGAGCGCAGAATGAACAAACTTTGGACAAACTGCCCAAAATGCAAAAACAGAGACATTTCAGGGATTTTGACTCGGTTTACGCTGCAGATGGGTTAATTGTTAATCGCGTTAGTCGTGATGACGGCGGGTTAATGCTGGCAGCACTAACAAAATATTGTCGATGAAAGAGGTAAACCAAAGGATGTAACCAATGCGGTGTGCCGCTTGTGCAGACGTATAGTGCGAGCAAAGGACACAAACACGACTAACTTGTATGAGCAAGTGTCCACCATCCAGCTGAGTATGCTAGGCTATCACCAGCTTGTTAACTGAGCAAATATTTATTTAATTAAAACAACAATGTAAACATGCAGCCTTGGGGACAGAACCGGTTTGCCAAAGGCTCTAAACCTGCTCATTGGATGGCTTTGTAAAAAGTGAGAATTGCAGTGAAGGAAGCCAGCTGTCTGCAAAAAGATAAATGCATCAATCACAGCCCGGCATAATATGCAAATCAATCACAGATTAACCACTAAATCGCAGAAGAAGAGGTATTTTTTTGCACTGTAGATTAAACATCAAACATTAGAGAATTTTCATTTTCTGCATTTGATCTACAGCTTTAAACAAAATAGTCCATTTTTTAATATCCTGCTTGTTACGGGATAATGTGTGGATAGCTTCCAGTACTTTTTCCTGCAATTTTACATTCATTTCTTAGACTATAAGCCCAAGACGCCCGGCTACAACAGCTTTTCTTTGTATTGGGGAAAAACTAAGATGAATTATTCTTCTTAAGATGCCACAGGCTCTTCATCATTTTTATAAAGAAATTTTTAATAAATGTGCACACTTTCAGAATATGATTCTTGTTTTCTGACTCTCCAGATCAAACTGGGCTGCATGTGTAATAATCTGGTCTTTCAGGTCTTTCACATATCGTCATTCTGAATGTGAGACAAAAACGACACTCGTTGAATCCCAAATAACCGAAAAGTAAAAGTCATACGTACATAAATGTTAATTGTGTAATTTAATGGCTTACTTTTACAATGCCGTTCCCTTTGCTACTAGCTATAAACTGTCAAAGCAAAAAAACAAAACAAAAAAAAGGCTTCGTTCATGATTCAAATAAAATGTCTCTCTCAGTTTTAAAGTGGCAATTCTAGTCCTGGGATTTTGACATTTGCTTTTCTTAACTCCAAAATCTCTGCTTCCATTTCAATAATCCAAACTCAGCTAAACTGATTATTCAATTCAAGTATATTTATTTATATAACGCAAATTTACAACAGATGCCACATGGCACTTTATATAGTAAAGACTAGGGTCGGGCGATTAGACGAATATATCGACCATTGACGATAGGCTGAGCCCATCGCCGACAGTTTTTAAAAGTGCGATTTATTTATTTATTTTCCCATGAGTACATTTGCAAATAATGATGGAGCAAATAGAAGCAGTCAACAGAAGAAAAAAAGCGCTGTTTTAACAGTGAGCAAACACAAATGCACCCTCCTCAGAGTGCGCCCAAATGCAGCGATTCATTTACTCAAACTCATAACAAAAAGAAAGAAAGGCAGCAGCCTCAGAAGAATGTGAGAAAAAAACATTCGGATGGTGGACAGGTACATGCTCATGCAAGTTAGTCATGTTTGAGTCCTTCGGAGTGGGCCACAAAGGATGCACCCTACCCAAGTCTGTGCATGCGCAAATATTTTGCCCATCGTCGATTATTGGGCTTAACGATTGTCGGCTGGAAAATTTTTACATATCGCCCAACCCTAGTGAAAACCCTACAATAATACTAAGAAAAGAGAAAACTCCAATAAACATTGTGGGGACAGTGAGAAGGAAAAAGTTCCTTTTAAAAGGTAGAAAACTTCAGCAGAACCACACTCAGAGAGGGCCAGCCATCTGCCACAACCATTTAGGCGTGAGTGGAGGAAAACGGGGCAAATACATGCTGTGAAGGAGAGCCAGAGGTTAATAATAACTAATAAATGAATGCAGAGTTGTGTCTAAACGCACAGTGAGTGAAAAAGAAACACTGTGCATCACAGGCAGCCACCAGCAGTCCAAACCTATAGCAGTACAACTACGGGAGGATTCAGGGTCACCTTATCCAGCCCTAACTATATGCTTTATCAAAAAGGAAAGTTTTAAACCTAAACATAAAAGTAGAGGCAATGTCTGTCTCCCAAATCCAAACTGGGAGCTGGTTCCACAGAAGAGGGGCCTGGAAGCTGAAGGCTCTGACTAAAAGGCAGTTAATAAGATTTAGTATTTATAATAAAACTGACAAATGTACCAGCGCCTAAATCAGCAACTTAGTAAGACAGAGGCAGGCTATGAAAAATCAATATTTAACAGTACTCATCTCCACTGATATAACTGATAATTGATATAATAAAATTTTATGTTACTTACAAGCACATTTTTACTGTTGAAATTTTGAGCACAGCTAAGGAACAGATCCACATTTAGGAGTGCTTAAATTATAATTTTCTTAAAGTTATAATTAGTAAAGAAGATAAAAGGCATCTGACTTCCTCCAGCTGAACTAAGCTTTTCTACTGCTTAAGAAAGGAGTGTTTGTCAAAAACCACAAGTGAAGAGAATCATGTGAGAACTGCAAGCAAAAACTCCCTAAAAAGTCCTCGATCGGTGAGGACAGCAGCTCTTAAGATAGTCTGCAACACTGCGGGGCTTAAAATAGACCTTTTTGTTGTTCAAAATAACTGTGGCTTTTAAAGGTGCGCAACATGATAACTATGTAATCGAAGCAGTCACACTGTCACATAGTTTAACAGATCTCTGACACACTGCTGGAAAATCAGTGTAACTGAGTTCATTATTACACAATACTGCATATAAACAGTTACCCTCCTGGTATGCAGTACTGCAGCTGCTCTTAAAAACTGCATACTTTTATATGCAGTACGCCTACCCCTGGGGGCTACTGCATCTTATTATATTGCTACTTGAACTTAAACCCTCTTGTTGTAGGAAGCTGATGAAGAAAATTGTGGCTCCAAAAGCATGCTAAATACTTTTGGAGCCTCTGTAACAAATTTAAAACTTTTTTTTTTTTTTTTTTTAATTTGCAGAGACTTTGATTTTGATTCGACTGACAAATCAGCTAAATTCAAAAGAGCTACTTCCCACCGTGCAACTTCATCTCAATCACAAGTCGACACCCCTCGATCGGTCAGATCTGCCCCTCGCTCTTCGCTTGCTCTCGATTTCAAAACGCCAAGATAGAAAAAAATGAAAAAGCTCAACCCAAGATTCATGACTGGGGATGCCACATTGACTGCATCCATGTTCTACACAGAGCCAAGAAACCAACCAGTATTCTGGGTCTAAAATAAGCCGATTAAGCCATACTAACTTGAAAGAAACCAAACAGAATTAAAAGCTACTAAAAAACAACAAAGACTGCAAGTTCAACATTTTAGGTTTCTGACTGTAAGTCAGGGTGAAGAAGAGAAGGGAATTATGCTACTTAAGCTTTAAATGAGTGTAGAAAAAAAAACACCGAACAGCGACATTGATTGTTAAAATAACTGTTGTTTATCATTTGCGCAAGATTTTTTGTGTTCACTACTTGACCTACACAAACAACAACAACAACTGAGCTGTATATAAGGTAAACTAGGTTCAGGCAGTCTTCTCCTTTGGGATCAGGGTCATAAGATGGCTATTAAAGTAGATAAAATATGTCAAATTAAATTAAGTGATACACAGTAAACCTTTAAGGCCTCTGGGTATTTGGTTGGTTGGTAATCCAGCCCTGAACATCAACTACTGCTACAAACGTACAGCTGTATTTATATACGGTCCAATGCATTCAAGCTTATACTATGGGAAAAAGAACAGCTGGACAGCTCACAGAAACAGCACAACAGCCAGCACCACCACGGGGGTTACTGTGCACCTCAGTAACATGCATGGTATGTTGTTTAAGTAAACCAAGCTCAATCATTGAGATTGTTAATTTATGAATGTATCTAATGTTACTTCTGCTATTTATAAAAAAATTAATTTGCTTCTGATTCATATTTAAAAGCTTAGTCATCTTGCTGTTGTCAACAAAATGCAAACTCAAATATTCTTAGTATAAAGAGAATAAGTAGAGGTCTAATCCAAGGCCCAGACTTATATATTTTGTCCAAACCAGTAGAGGTTATGGGCAGGAAGAATACAGCCTTCTAATCAAATTTTAAAACAACAATATTCATATTATAAAGAGGATAAATAAGAAAAGAGCTAAGCCTCATCCAATATCCAGTTTACAACAATGGAGAAAACCAGATAACCCTCGCATTTGAGGAGATGGAGCCTGACAGGAAATAATATCAGTATTCCCTTAGTGAGAGATGATTTAAGCAAGGAGTTACTGTGATGTTGAATGCAGGGCATTCTATATGTACATAATGTAGATCCTAAATGAGCAGGGATCTAATCTAGGTCCTTCAGTGACTTTTTTTGACCACAGAGTCATATATCTAGTAGAAAATGATTTCCCCATTCTTGCCTGTGTCTGTATACGTCCCGTTATTTAGAGATGAATACAACAAAATGTTTATTTTCAATTCTGATAAAATGCCAGAAAATACATGTAGGTGATCTGTTTCCTGTTTTTGTTCTTAGTTTACACAATTACACAGGCACACACATGTATCTGATAACCCTAATTTAACAGGGATTTAACCCAGGTCTTCAAAGGACTCAATCTTGCCAAGCCTTTTCTGCATATTCCCATCCTGTTCTTTTAGCCAGGTTATCCTCACATTTCAGAAGGTCAAACCTGAGATTATCAAACTGTCTCACAGGTAGGCTGCAGGAGCAGGGTCTTCTTGAGCGATTAATTGCAGAGGAAAATGGTCTTTTTTCCTAATTGGGTCATTACCTCAAACCTGAATCTAAACAACCCGAATGCAAATCAGGGGCTTGATTTTGGCGGATTCTGATCTTTCATGTATGTGTATGCGTTGTAATTTTAGAGTCAAGATAACCTGAATACTATCACACCTCCACCATAATTTAAGCCCACAGCAGACAGTACCCTGAGAGAAAGGGGTTTTGTGGCATGTTGGGATAAAGATGAGGGTGTAATGAAGGAAGGAGTGGCGCGTGATTGTCGTCTGTTTGTCCTTGTGCAGCTCTAATCCCTTTTGCTAATCTCCCAGCACATGGGGAACTACTTTCTATTTTACACCCCGCCATTCATAAATCTGTGTTAGCTTGTTATATTTAGTTTATTCTGCCATTAATTTTGTCTCCATCTTTCTTAATAAACTAAAAATAAACCCGTCGTCCTCACTGTGACGATGACAAATAGCTAGCCTTTGTTCTAGGGACATCGTTCTACCACTATACCACTAGATACATTTAATTTAAGCCAAATCATTTAATTAATAAACGCACTAAAAATACACATAGGTATTAATCAACCATCGAGCTGGCAGCAACTAATGTGCATTGAACGTGCAGACGGACCAGCCTCCAACTATAGTACAGTTGCATTTAAACGGTAAAATTACATTTAAATTTAAGAAAATCTGCACTAGAATTTATATACGTCAGTAGGAGCCAAAACAAAACAAAAACAAAAAAAAACAATTTTATTTTCTTTGCACATGAGTTGAAAAAAAAAAAACAGTATTGATTTTGACTGCAGCGCAAATTCTCACAATCTCAAACAGTCGGCAACGAAATTTATCTCGTTGCCGACTAAACTAACTTGTTATATATACGCTTTACAGAGAGGTGAACAGACTAGGGCGAACCTTAAATTGACAGATTTTTGAATGGGGTTTGGTGTACGTGACCGTGACACCTACCCACGGTTAGCTAACCTCATGCTAGCTAATTTAGTAACCCCAAACGCCTTACCTTGTGCAAACTGAACTCTGTATATCTCGCTGTACGGTTAGCTGGATCATAGAGGCATCAGAGTTAGGCTCTTAACTCCCAACTGACGGTCGGAATCACGATGCCGTTAGCCCGCTAGCAGCCCTCTGTAGCCGGCGGGTTGCTGCTTCGTGTGTGGCTCCTCCTTCCAGGAAATGAAGGAAGAAGTTGCTCTCAAGGTTTTGCCAGAGCCGATGGTAGGAGAGACGCTCCACATCCCATTAATCCCGTAGCACAAGAAATGGGTGCACTTAGCCGCCCAGGCACCAGAGGGCGACTGGCAGATACTTAGTAGTGAAGTCCTAGTGAAGTGCCAAAGAGCTAAAATGTAATTCTAAGCATGCGTCAAGTTTTATTGTCATAGACAGATAAACAGTATAGCCACATTTACCCATAATGAAATGATTAGGCTCGTGGTCTTCAGCTTTACATGACTAAATAGAAAGTGTGCAGTTATATTAAAAAGAGAATAACAAGAAAACAGCAGTAATAATAATAATAATAATTTAAATAATAATATTTACAGTTTGGGCAAAACTTGTGCAATGAGCCTTTAAGTGGCATTTGTTGAAGTGACAGTGTGTAAAGTTATGTAACTGTAGTGAGTGTGTAATGGTGTGTATAGAAAGTCAGCAGTTCAAAATCCTGATGTTTGTGGGTTTAAACCCTCTCTGTGTCTGCTAGTGCTTGTCTGAATGCTCCTGAACCGCCTGCCAGACGGCAGGTATGTAAAATGTCTGTGGCTGGGGTGGCTTGGATCTTAGAGGATCCACTGTGTCTTCCTCATGCAGTGCTGTCTGTACAGATCCTGCATGGCTGGCAGTTAGTAATGTGCTGTGCTGATCTCACCCAATGACTGTAGAAAACAGTCTACAGTCATTTTTCTACAGTTATTGATCTCATCGACCTCAGCAGAGCTTTGCAGTTTAAAGCATTAAAGCTGCCATACCATTTTAGCTTACTATTTTAGGTTAGTTTCCAGAAGAACCTGCTTTTTCAACACCCAAAGATAGGTTAATTTTTTTCTTTTTTTCCAAACTTTTTGATGTGCAGTTAGACCCTGACCCCATTTTGATTCTTATCGACTGTTGGAACAATCTAAAAAACTTAAGAGTGCACAGACTTCCCGCCTGTCCTATGGCCTAATGTTTGCAAAGAGACTGATTCTCCTGCTATGGAAGGGAAAGGAAATGCTTTTATTGAAAGCCTGGATTTCAGTACTGACATATACTCTTCATCTGGAAAGGATCCGCCACATTATAAATGTCAAACTGGAGGGCTTCGACCAGATTTAGAGGCCACTCACTGAGTATCTGGAAATGATTAATAAATGAGAGTTACAATGTGGTCTTCACCATAGGTTACAACAAACTCTGGGATAAGGGAGAAGGGTGTGGCGAGGGAGGGCTTTTTTTGGTATTTTCCACTGTCTTGGTTGTGTGTTTTATTTATTTTGTAGCTCTTGTTGTTTTGGTTTGTTTGTTTTCCCCCCTTTCTTGATGATTAAAAATATAAAAAGGAAGCAATGTGAGCCCATGGGGCAATTTTTAATTGTTACTTGTTCTTCACAATAAAAATATTTAAAGAGTTTCCAGAAGCAAAGCATTTATAATGTATCCAAACTTAATTTAATAAAACCCAGCTGTTTGTGGTGGCCAAAGGTGACTGTTACCAAGTGACTGCTGCTATATATTTTGTGCAGCTACTGGCTTCATGTTTGAAAGCAAAATGGCAAAATATATAAAGTACCTCATAGTGCTGTAACACCCCGACACTTAACATTTACATTACATTACATTTAAAAAAAAAACTATATTGATTATCCTTGCTATTAAAAATAGAATCATAATTAGTTTAGAAAATGTACAATTTATGGTGAGCGCCCCCATTAAGTGCTGAAAGTGTGTATTCTCCAATGAAAGAGTTTCCTGATTTTGGAAAAAATAAATTAAAGCCCCCAAAACTGGTTTTAGAGGAAGGTTTAAATAACAATTAATAATTAATTAAATGCAATTATCATATTATGAACCAAAAAGGCAATATGTGGCACCTCAATCACACAGAGAGAAAATAACCCCTATAAAAAGTGGTAGCTAATATTTTCTGTTAATCACTGGCCCCTAAACATGAACGTTCCTCCTCTCATAGAAGAGACCAGCTATGTTCATTGTTCTTATGTGGTGTACATTTTCAAATGCCCTGGAGATAGATGAGTCATCCCCCTCTTCCCTAGCTTTTTTTTTTTTTCCGCAGAAGTCAATCCAGTGGGATCTCCATGTTTTCCTTCCACCGCCCAACCAAGTTTTCAGTTGAAGTCAGCAGCCCTCCAGCCGCACTATACAGAATCTCTATGAGGCAGTCTTTTTCCATGGTGTAAACGACCACGGCAGACCTGATGACACATTTGCGCTTTTCAGCATTTTTATTAACACTGCCGGTTGCTGTTAACACATTCAGAGCTGTAGCTCTCCCGCTGCCAGCTCAACACAACTACAACAACAACCCACAGGACCCAGTGCAAACACTTAAGGCGGCGGGGCATGATTGCAGATGCCGTGCAGGTGCGTCTGCCTTCCCTGCACGGCACCGCAGGCCACGCCCGCCACACATGGCCTCTCTGAACTCCTCTGACACCCAATTTTTTGCTTCAACTACTCCCCAAACTGCGTTCCATTAGGCCCAATGGTACTTATCAGCTGTCCCATAGGCTAACCAAGGTTGATAGGATCTTCTTCAGCCTGGTGGCTCCCTTCACCTCTGGTGTCCATCATTTGCTTCAGGGGTTACCACCATGATAGGCATCAAACACCGTGCGTTTGCAGCGAAGTGCAGCAGCTTTGGCAATAAAGGTGTTGAACATAGTCCATTTGGACTCAATGTTCCCAGTCGCTCTTGGAATGCTGTTGAAGCTCTGCCAGGTCTCACTGTCATCGCCCACATGAGCGTTGAAGTCTCCCAGTAGGACAATAGAGCCTCCAGGTGGAGCACCATCAACCCCAAGGACTCCAAGAGTACTCTGAACTGTCGTTTGCGCAGACAATAGTAACGATCCATTCCCTGCCCCTTGGGGTCAGGGAAGAAACCCTCTTGTTCATTGTGAGAAACCCCAATGTACAGGCAGCAAGCCAAGGGAATTATTATTGGGACATGGACATGTCTCAATTGCTAGTCTGTGAGGTATTTCGGTCGACACACACTGCACCCGACCCGAAGCCTACAGGAGCATAGGGTTATGTCCCTTTTTGGGCTGTGTCTGGCCGGGCCCCATGGATTGAGGGCCGGCCATTAGACGCTTGCCCCTGGAATAAATCTCACACAAATCTCACAAACACAACAATGATGTGAATTAAACCTGAAGTGCTCTGATAATGCTGTTGCTGCCACATTCTAAAGAAAACACTTCCTCTTGATTTCATCAAGAAGAAATTGCTTAAGACAATGAGAAACAGGGGGATCTCAGTTCACTACATTATGCTATATGTTTTATTTTATAAACTAAAATAATTTCTTAGACTTCAAAAGTAATATTTTGTTGGGTTTGAGGAGTTTGCTCCTTCAACTGTTGAAGTAATACATTTCACATCTTCACATCATTGTTATAAATACACTATGGGAATGGACACAATGAGCATCTGCTAAATTTTAATTTAATGTCTCTAAAAAAAATTACTCAATGAAATTCAGACAAAGAGTGAGATACTTCATTTATGAAATGTAAACTTCAGGAAAAAAGAGAACTGAAAAATTGTGGTGAGGAAGTGACATCTCACTATTCAGAGGAAGTCAAATAGTTTTAAAGAGCAGACGGTTAAAAGTCTGTGACAGTCGAGATCAAGAACAAGAAAGAATTAAAAGAGAGAAGCACAATGGATAAATTCAGTTGGATTCAAATGTGTTGGATGCTGATGATTCAGATTGGAGGTAAGAACATTTTGATAGCAGTCAGACTAAATGTTATCAATATTATCGCCATAGCTAACCTTTACAGTAAATAAGACAGCTGAGCATGCTGTGTTTAGACACTTCTGTCTAAAAGGATCTTCACTCTGACTGTAAAAATGGCTGTATTCTTATTTATTTTTCATATTTCTCTCTAATCTCCTCAACAGTATCTTTAAATGAAACATCCCCTTTTATAAAAGTTGGAGATGACGTCACTCTGCCTTGTCTAAATGTGATAGATGAGCAGAATAACTGTGATGGTACTACGTGGGTCTTTAGTTCAAGAAAGAAAGAAACAGTAGAGCTGATCAGACTTGGACAGGTTGGCAAAGAAGCCAAAACTAAATCAGACAGACTGAGTGTTGCAGCGAACTGTTCTCTGGTTATAAAGAACGTCACAGTTGAGGATGTTGGTCTTTATTGCTGTCAACAATACAAAGTAAAAGACACACTCTGGTTATCTAAACACACTCTGGTTCATCTGTCTTCAGTTCATCTCTCTGTTATTACCTGTGAGTATTTACATCAAAATATTTTCTTTTTTTTTTTTAACCATAACAACAATCATAGGTAATTACAATACCTTGACTAATTTAAGGTGTCTTTGTCTCCATCATTGTCAGTGACTGAACATGAGGACACTGATAAGGTGACGTTAACCTGCGCTGTGGTGGCATATGGAGACTGTCATCACACAGTGAAGTGGCAGCTTAAAGGTCAAGATATGGACCAAAATAACGACGAAATTGTGATTTCAAAGGCTGAGTGCTCCACCACTGTGTCTGTTTCAAAGTCTCACTTTCTCCACTCATCAAGTGATAAAATACTTAAGTGCAAAGTGACCGACGAATCAGGAAGAGCACAGCTGTTTACCCCACAGCCTTCAGGTGAGGAAACAGGGGAGATCATGATCAAGTGTTTAATATGAGTAAAATCACCTTAAATACTGTATTTAATTGATGAAAAAATATAATTTTTATGCAAAGCAAATGTATTTCTATTTAAAAACATAAAACACACTATGAAACAAATTTTGAGCCTATTTTTATTGTATTTTTTCATTTATTCAGGTGACACAAAAACAACAAAAAAAATGTACAGAATATATGAAAGCGACACAACATCAGGAACAATCACGATAACAAAAAGCAGTCCTTCCAAAACGGGTGAGATTATAATGATTAAGCTGACTAAATTCACTAAAAATATATATCACGATTCAGAAAAGCCTCTTATTTTACAGGAAACAGAAAATGATTGTTTTTTCTAATTAAACATAAATATTAATCTCGGAATATCTTGGCAGTCATAT
>VUQR01012602.1:0-11797 GCA_015108515.1 Hemichromis elongatus | reverse complement strand
CACACCAACTACACACCCACTACACACTCACTACACACCAACTACACACTCACTACACACTAACTACACACCAACTACACACCAACTACACACTCACTACACACCAACTACACACTCACTACACACCAACTACACACTCACTACACACTAACTACACACTCACTACACACTAACTACACACTCACTACACACACACACACACACACACACACACACACACACACACACTGTCTGTCTTCGGTTGCCTGAGGCATTTCTGGAGCAGCTCATCTAAAGGGGCCATCTTATTGATGTATTCACAGATGCACCATGATTCGTCTAGAATTGTGGCTCTTACTCACTAATCCTTTCCCTCTTTCTGTTGCTCAGAGAGCCTCAGGGTGCTGGACTTTGGATGGAGACTAATATACTCAATAAACTGAGAACAGGAAAAAAGTAGGTATGGTAGGTGTTGTTTATATGCTAATAATTTGTCATTCTATCCCATTACTAGGCGTCTGCTAGAACTTGTACTCTTTTTTTTAAAGAGCCGTTACTGTCATGAAATTAAAAAGACAATGCTTACATAAGGTGCATAAAGATACAGACCCTAGGTGGTTGTTAGGCAACACAGTAATGTTATATAAGATTTAATATAGATACAAATCTTCAGGGGCCTCAGATTTGCTTGTGTGTTAAGTGTGGTTGCTTAACTCCTAGTCTAGCAGGAGTTGGGGCACAAATAAATAAACAAATGCACAAACATGTTTTTTTGTTTGGAAACCATCTACCAGCTCAGTCAACACCACAGAAATGAAGTGAAAAGAAAACTCCCTGGATTATCAAAGTATTTCCTGGCACATAAAGCCTTTGCACAATTTTATCATCCATTCATCAAAATGTTTTTAATAATTTCAGACCAGTATTGCAACCCTAAAGCCATGCTCACGATTAAGAGTTAAGAATGTTACTGGGTTTCTCCTCTGAGCAAAACATTACAACAAACCCTCTAACAACTTGATGACAAATCCAGCATCTGGTGATGCATGAAGCTTAAGAAACTCACAATATTGGCTGGTCTTTTAAAAGGCTTAGTCACCTAGTTGTCATCAAAGTGGCTTACCCTTAAATTACCAGCCTTGATCCTTTAATTCCCTCCAGTCTCGTGGTTTTTAACAATACCCATTTATGCAGTTGACAAAAACAGTTCTCTGTGCGATTTTCACATATTGACCAGCCAACTTCACCAACCCTCTTGTATAGCTTGAACAACTGAATAACAAATATATCAGTACAAAAGCCAACGGAAAGTTGGAAAAACAATGCTGGGTGTCTTTCTTTTGTGAGCAATTGTTCACAAAAGCTTACTACTGCCTACTCTTTCAAACTTTGTTTTTCCACTGACTTTCAATACCACACCCACCCTGTATCATCACTGTCATAAAACCTTGAAATAAACTGTCACTGTCAAAAACCCACAACCTCAGATTTTCAGGAAGCCAATAAGGTTTTCATTTTTTGGAAAGTAAAAAAAAAAGGAAGGAAGTAATAAAACCCTGGCTTCCTGAGTTCCATGTGCTATACATAAGGTTATACTTAAAAGTAACTCCATTAGCTCAGGTTCAGTTTCCATTAGACTTCCATGAACTTTTTTCCTGTTTGTGAAGAAAAGAGATGTGTTGCTAGCATCTCTCTTCATCCTCTTTTCCTAACAGTTTTTTTTCTTTTTCTATTCATATAATAATAATTATAACATAATGAAAACATTTTTAGTTAATAAGTATTTCACAAGTTATTGTAAAAAAAAAAAGAAAATCCAACATTCATTCAGGAAGTTTTAAATCAAATGCATAAGTGGGCTTTAGGCCATCACATGAACTTTTTAAGATCAGAATACATTTTTGGATTATGTCACAACACAAAGGGGAGGAAATGTTTTCGCGGATGAGGGGCACTTGGGAATTAATTAACTTGGAGTGGGAGCACTGTAACATCGGAAATGATGCAGTTTTACACATGAGGTAAACAAGAAAAAGGAATTACGTTAGTCTGCTAAAAACATATAATTGTGAAGTAAACTATTTGGCAAACAGGAAGAGGGGGCATACTTTTGTTTATGATTCACGTGTGTTGTCTGAACCACTTCCACGGCCACACAAATTATGGTGGGAATTTAGGGAGTGGCTTCAGCATAACTGTATTGTGGTTGAAACGAGAATGAGGAAACCCCTCTTTAAAATTGTTCTTGTGAGTGAGGCAGATGGAAATCTTTAAGCTGAAAACAAACAGGAGATAAACGGTTCCCACTGAGGACTGAGAATTAGACAAAAAAAAAACATGCTAAACAGGGATGCCCCACCATCTGTGTAATACTGTAAATGTTTACATGCTTTTACGGTGAGCACCTTCAACAATATAGATCACTGGTTGCATGTGAGCACATACTTTTAATAGAAACCGTCACCGCTTGTTACATTGGCACTTATGTTGTACTTACAATGAGACTTAATAGTTTTTCGGTGTAGTGTTGAAGTGTTGATTCCCCTTTTTTCAACTTTTTACAACCAGTGAACATTCTTAATGTTAAATGCTCAGTCGAAACAGTTAAATGCAACTCAAGAGCTTTGTGCATAGGTTACAATCCCTTCACATTTTTTCCAATGGCAGATTTGGCTGAGCTTTGTGGATTTCAGAGGGCGAGGAAGCTCAATCTGACTTTTAGTGCAACACAATTTCTTCAGATGCTGTCATGGTCCTCAGTTGTTGTTTTTTTGTTTTTGTCCGTATTACATATTTATTTCTCCTTTATTTATTCTCATTATTACTCTTAGCCTTACTATCGTTTTTCTCAGCTGTCCTCTGACCATTTCCTGTTTTACTTTGGCAATTACCTTCCTCTTGTCTGTTGCTTTGGTTTTACTTCCTGTCCCGCCCCCCCCCCTTCATTCTTTTCACCTGTGGTTAATTTCCACCTGACTTTGTTTCCAGTCTTTCAGGTACAGGTACATATGATTTTGTAATCTACGTTTCTGCTTTATTTTCCTCTTTTTGGATTTTGACTTGTACTTTAGCCAGAAAAGGCTAACGCAAATTGTTTGTTTCCATCTGCCTCTGTGCCCTGCGTGGGTCCGCTCGTCAGATAACAGACTCAGCTTGATGAAATGCCTTACAAGTTGTTTGTGTAATAGTCCCTAACATTAGATTAAATACAGAACTAAAACGTCAAACAGTTTTGGTTACAGATATCTGAAGCTTGCTAATCTTAGTTTGGCCACTGTAAACAGCTGCTGATTCCAGACTACGGTAATCAAAGCTTTACAAGCCAAATTTTTAGGGTGGCGGAAAAAGGATGCTTTTTTAAGCTAATGAAAAAAACTAATCATTTTTAAGAGGTAATGATATTCTCTATACTAGTCCATAAGTGTTGTCTTGGTAGTAAAACAAACTGAAGTGCTTCTAAACATCGTGCTAGGGCCAATGTGTCATTTTTTAGTTTTCCTCCTGCAGCTGCTGAGGGTCAGGGGAAAATTATATAATTTTAAGCAAGCGGTGATACCAGCCTTACTAGACCACAGAACAGGGTTCACAAATGGATGAGGTTGATGACGTCATGTTTAAACAAACTCCCCATGACTCAGTTTTTCTTTAGTGGAAATAAAGTAAATGGGTGGAGTATGTTTTTGTCTGCTGTTGATATAGAAACTCGGGCTGATGACGGTTTCATCTGCCCGGTTGCCATCTTTACAGACACAACAGATAAAAATAAGGTCAAATTGAGATCCACCCCATTCGAGGATAGCCTTTCAGGAGCCTCTTTCATGCCATTTTATTTTACCTAGACTTCACACTTTTTTGATAAGGCTAGTAGTGGGAAATCAATAAAAAGCCGTGTTAGGTGACACCACTTTGCGGCTAAGCCTGTTACTCTCTTTTAAGAGAAAATGTCAGAGGAGGATTTGGAAAGCAGTAGGAAGACCTTTCAGCTGGTGGTGGTTCAACATAAGCATAGGATGTTAGGGGTGGTGGCAGATCTGTAATTCATTTACTCAACTGTAAATGTTAGGCACTGGTCAGTAACTATAATTAATCAATCTGTAGCTCTTTAAGATATAATTCTCAAAGACAGCATGTCCCCAGGCTTACAAAGAACAAAGTTTAATTGTAGTGTAGCTGTTGTCAGAAAGAAACAAAGTAAAACTCTCATTGGCAGCCACTGCAGTTTTTATTTATTATGCCAGCTTTGAAACTTTGTGTAATATAGTATGAAAGATGACTTTTTAAGTGTAATAAGAAAAAAAATCGGAAAAATATCTATATAGTGGTCAACTTTAGTCTGATTTGTGATGTAAATAAAGACTTAAATGAATCTTTACGTAATGGTTAGACTGATAAGATTGATTCCTGGTAACCTACTGTTAACCTTTTCAAAATATGCACTTCTGAATCCCCATGAGTGAGGTTGTTAACCTCAGCTGGGAGGGTTAATCATTCAGAAATGTTAATTAAGAATTTTCAATAATTTATTCAAAAAGACCAGATTTTTAATGCATGTGTCAGCTATGTGATGTGTAGAGGGTGAAATGGTTGCTATTTAGTGGCTTAATGTTTTTGGCTAATACTGGTTCTTGTTCCCCATCTAGTGTCAAGGTAAATGGAGCGTGTGAGAGTCTGGCAGGCACGTATTAAATGATTACATGCAATAATTTAGCTTAAAGCTCAAATATGAGAAAAAAAAATCCTGCATGCACACTGGATAAATTGCGGGCTATAATTAAAAACGATTCAGCAGCTGATGCTGTGCCCCTCTCTCCCTAACAATCGGTGGAAATTTATCAAACTGAGGAAGTAAAAAAAAGTTTAAACACAAAATATATTATACATAATTAGATAATATTGATTATTATAATATTATTGTCAGGATAAAACTTAAAAAAAACCCCAAACCTGTCATGTATAATTTAAATGCAATACCTTGTTTTGATGACTAAAGGAGAGATGTAGATTTTAAATCACTACACAAACCTTGTACCACAACATCTGGACCAGTTAACCACTGAAGCACATAATTCCTTTTTTATGTTCTTGGAGGAAACTCAGAAGACATGTCTGTAATTTGCAGATAACATGGCTGAGTGACTGGAACATGGCATGGCCCCTCCTTTTTTAATCCTTTATAAAAGTTTTGCTTCACCCTGCATGTTTCTTTATAACCAAGGTCACTCAAATTTTTATCTTACACTGTCAATTCAGTTCAGTTTTATTTATATAGCACCAAATCACAACAATAGCTGCCTCATCGGGCTTTATATTGTCAGGTAAAGACGCTACAATAATATACTGCTTCAAGAATTCTTTATTGGCAAGCTTGGACAATTACAGAGGTTGTAGTGCAATGCTGCCATCTAGTGGAAATCCATCGGCAACTGAAGCAAAATCTTTGTTGATCGTCCCTCCACATTGTAACCGATTTCAAATGGTGCTAGACATGATGGGAACTCTGAGCACCAGAGGAAAACGGTCAGCCTTGGTGAGAGGGGGGGTCTAGTGGTCAGAGAACCGGTATCAAATGTTGGTTTTTACTGATTTGCTGAACATTAGGAATGGAATATTACATGGAAAAATGTACAAGCGCACTGTTGGTCACCATACTGTTTTATAGCACTTTTAAATCAATCAAATTATCTGAATGTATCCGAAATATAGAGCTACTTGTAAATGTATGACACAAACAATGCAGTAAACTTTCTGTCAACCTAATGAAGAATACGGTTCAGTGACATCGTTCCTGAAGTCTGTTCCCACTCAAGAACACCGATTTCAAATGGTGCTAGATGGGATTTTGTACTCTAAGACACCATCTGAAACCAGTTCCCTGGGGAGGATGACATTGAGAGAATCCACTGTCTGAAGGCATGTCTTCATCTGAAATTATAAAATAAATAGAAACAGTGCTGTAATCACTTTGAGCACATCATTTTACAGTTGATTTGAGCAGAGTCTGTGGGAAAGCAAAATCAAACCAGAGTTTCTGGCACATTTTGTGGTTCAGAATCAGATGACAATGAAGTTAATCAACATGCTGAATTTTCCTTTTAGCAACTGATTTGTTCTAATACCGTCAAAGCACCTCAGCCCACGAGGTAGTCAATTTGATTTGTGTACAAATAAAAATAATACTAATTACACTTCCCATTAGGCAGATGTTCTTTCCTGATGTCATAGCCACCTGCCCGATGTAATTAATGATTCCCTCTGAAACGGCAGTAACACTAGTTTCACCAATGACAGCTTTTTGTTTTGACTACTTAAGGGAGAAAAACATTTTTGGGGGGTTTTAACGCACTGATCAATAATCACTTTTTCAAGGGGAGAACTCGTGCTGTGGTGTCGAAATTACATAAAAGCATTTCTGATGGATATCCCTTTAACTTATAGATAATGAATCTGAAACAAAAAAAGTGCAACTGTTTTCCTTATTCACAATGAAGCTGACTCTTTATGCTAAGCTAATCTTACTGAATATGTGTAATATGTGCTACAGACACATCTGATTTTAGTTCAAAGCTTCAAGCTAAAAAAGATTAACGTTGATACTGTAGAATTAAAACTTTCTGAACAGAGACAAACTTAAATAAGATCTCCGGACTCAGGAAGATTCAGACACTTCTTTGGCACCGAGACCAACGAAAAAAGAACCAATGACTGATGGACAGAACACTTCAGAATGACACAGCAGCTCAGTATCTTGCACCAAGAGAGCATCAGGTGACCAAGATCTCAGTGTAATAAAGGGCACAGTAGCAGCTTGGCACCAGAAACGAACCCTAACAAAAATTGTCGATGAATTATACTGTGGAAAAATAGATCGCTGCGGCTCCCTGTGGCCTTCTTTGTAATGCACAATAGGATACTGTGGCCTCTCCTGGGTCCGCCTCAGGCATCCAGTCCTGCTCTTGGTCCAAGTGGAGTTGACTGTGGTGCAAGATGGAAAAAAATAGGTCCTGAAATAGGTAAGTATTCATTAGTAAGAACTCCTGTTGTTCATCCCTATAAGGTATGCAGAGTACATAATGTCCATGGGGAACTCATTTGAGACGTTCTCTGTTGCTGCTCCTGGTTTCTGCAACAAATACAGCAACAACACCAATACAAATAATGTGAAAACTCACTACATTTTATTTGTGGGTCGAGCATGAAAAGGACGGCATGATCCTGCACTATAAAAGCTCACAGTGTTCTGCTGATGGGAAAATGTGACGTAGCAACTAATCCCAAAACCATCATGTGTTTTTTGGGCATAATTTCCCTGTCAGTGAATCTCTAATCCTCTTCACTTATAGTTTAATGTCTTGTATTCACAAACAAAAGCAGTTGTACTGTACTGCCACAATTAAAAAAAAAAAACCCAATAGGGAATATATGGGGGCCAGTGCTATTATGCAGATAATATTTGTATCCAAACAAAATGCAAAGCTGTTGATTTTGACAGGAACTCACAGTATTTACATGAATACAGTACCAGTATCAGTATCAGGCAGACAGTGTAGTCTAAAGGCCGCGACACTCCTTTCATCCGTCTTTGCCCTGTTTATTCTGACTCCGCCCACGCCACAGTACTAGCCGTGAACTCTGTATCTACGTCTGTCCTGATCGCTTGTTCAAGCTCTTTTCGCCATCTATTGTGTGTGTGCAGAAGCTGCTTTCAGCATCGAAGCAGTTTTTTTTTTCTCCTTCCAAGTCACCTGACCATCTACCGCTTGTTAAAGGCGCATCACTCCAGTTTGAATTATGCAACTAGTGGTTTAATTTGAAGTCACAATATCAAGCTGGACGCGATCACCACCTTAACCTTTAAAATCACAGGCAAAGCGCTCACAGGGCCGTAACGTAACTGTGTCTCAGTGCGTCGTGTGTGTCGATATAACCGTACACACACAATCCCAGACTCAGCAGACTGTTAATGTGTCACAGAGAGAGACACCGGGTTGGGTCAAATTAGAGCAGGTGACGTAAAATGAACGCCGAATGCCTACATATGTGTGACACCGTGTGCGTGTGACAGTGGGGGGAGGGTGTACGTGTAAACAGGGTAGGTGGTTAATCCTCTTACAGATTAGAGGTCCTAATTTATCAGGAGTGAGAGGGGCAAACTCATCGAGGTAATGTGTTTTTGAACCACCTTTAACAATTGGGCTGCTTAAAGAAACACACACAAAAAAAACAAACTACAGAATATTTTGGTTAACATATCAGAGAGCTGCACTAATTTGACTTTAAAGTTGATGTTCACTGCTTTTGAGTTATCGCCATTAAAGTAGCAGAGGCAAAAACAAAACAAAAATCACATGATACCTGTCTGGAACTATTAGATCTCAAAGTTCCAAATATTTGGATCTTATAAAACTTGGATGTCTCCTCCTATGTTGCATCACCTTCACTTCAGAGCAACAAACTGAAAAATGTTTCGAGAGGCTAGAGCCGTAACGTGTTCAGATGAGCCCGACACTTTGTTTATTGGATCTGCTGCACAATGGGTGGGAATAAATGGGAACGCCACAGGCGGAAGACTTGATTTACACTTTATCACGTTGTCCTGGCTCCTACTCTGCTTGTTGGGATGGGAAATATCAGATGTCATGGTGGTAACGAGAGCGGGGTTATGAGTTAAACAAGTAGAGAGAAAATATACACAGATTTAAAATATTTCAAACATGGCCGTAAAAACAAATTAGATTTCACTTTCCGAGAGAGGTGAAAGCAGGTTAGTGTTCCCTGCTGATGAGTTATTCTGGACAAAAATACTGAAAAACACAAATAAGCTATGGTACTATTTAATTTTCCAATATTTCTTTGATCTTGAGTATTTACAGTAGTTAAAAACAAGAAATATGGAGGCATTTAATGATGGCAGGTGCCTGGAGGTTTGTGGGTTCCAGCTGTTTTTGCCTCTTTCACGGCACATTAGGTACTAGCAGCTAACAATACCTGCAAATGAATGCTGCCTCACACTTGTCTATTAATACATCATCATCTGGCAAGGCCAGCAGTGCTCCGAGTTTAAATTTAGCACTGTCATCTCTCGGCTCTGTGCCACCTCCTATTCTGTAATCTGTGTGTAGGAGGGGTCTGTTTTAAGAGGCAGTGGGTTCCTCGCTATTTTCTCTGAAGGCTTATGTGGGCTACAGGTGATGCCGGCCCCCTGCTGTAAACACATCCGTCAGTGGATTCACACGGCCTCTCTTGTCTTTGAAAAGCAAGCTCTTTGCCGCATCCGCTTTTGGACCAGCCGAATCAGCTGAATCGCATTTGCTCCGGCTCTAAAAGCAGGTATTGTTTAGTAGTAGTTTTTAGTAACCTCACTGTTGTGAAATTTCTCCACGAAGTCTGAATAAAACTGGGTTGAAGGCTTCTGTTTGTTTGACTTGAGAGCCATCGCCTCCCTCCAAAAGAATAGCAAAATAACTATTGAGGTCACGTTTCCTTGTCTGTGAAAGTGGGTCGCTTCTGCTGGTCAGCCTTTTAAGAAGTGGTAAACATTACGACTACACGGGGCCTGATTCTCACACCAGAGAAGAATATTCTAATGACCTTTGACAGCCTTAAGCACCTAATTCAGAATACGTTACTTGATTCACATTTTCAAAATAATGCAAATGAGCCTTTGTGATATTTTGCTGTCAGGCCACCCCGACCCTCCTTCGGTGATCGGATTGTGCTTTCTCCCGTAACCTCTATCTCAGTTTTAAAACTACCATAATGACATTCCCTAGGGAGTCAAGTTTCTATTCAGTACACATAATTAAAGTTCAAAAGGTCCCCTCCCCTTCTTTGTCTTCCTCTCGCTTTCCATTTCCCAGCCAGTGGTTTCGCAACTCATGAGGTTACTGCTGATTCACCCATTGAGTGAACAAATCCACTTGACACGATGGCATTTGCTCTGCCTGTGCGTCTCATTTTCACCTGGTGTCCGAGAGGCAATGACGCACCATCTATCCCTTTGACAGGTTAGCAGTAGGAGGGACCACACCTTTCTTCACTGAGGTCATAAGGAAGGTACGAGAGACCAGCAGCCTCAGTGTCAACAGCAGCAACAGCGTTATCATATCAAGCGTGTCAGTGTCCTATTGTGCTCTGGCAGCGGTACATTACAAGCTCTAGTAAAGTGTGACAAATCTGCTAAATGGCTACAATTTACAGTAACAGCGAGGGTTGCAAATCTACGACTAGCAGCTTAAGGCTGTGAGTAATTTATTATGTGAGTATTTAAGTATTATAATCCCGTTATCTTTGAACATACCACCAAAACAGCATAGGGTTTAGTAGGCCCCAGAGATAAAGAGGAAAAATACTGAGTGGTCATTCGAGAGGAAAAATACCTGTGTGTCAACATCTCTGCACAGCAAATAAGATTGCCAGTTATTGTATTACTCAATAGCACCCCCTAGGTTTTGAATATACAGCTTGTTTTCGAAAGATCAAGTGCACACTCCCAGGTTACTATTAAGGACCTCCTGGGATCTCTGTGACGCAGCAAATGTTGCTTGATACCTAACACACAAATCAAGCTGCGTCACCATTGTGTTGCTTACTAAAAGCTCAAGTTTTTGTTTCCTTTCAAATCCCCCAAATAGGAGCACAACACGTATATGTAAGCTAGTATATATTTAAAACTGCACTTTAATGATGACAACACAATGAAAAAGGAGGCCACTGGCTGTTTAATGATCGTGCCAATATGAACTGCGTAACATCGTCCTCTCCCACAACAGGATTACGCACTATCCATCTCTTGCGCAGCATCCTATTCCGAGCTCTTCCTTGACACGCCATCCCTGTCGACACCACGCTTTGTTTACATCCTCATTTTAACGTTAAAAAACAGTCACAAGTCAAGTTTCGGAATGAGCTCAACTACGCTGTCATGCCTTCGCAGCACGTTCAGCCATCGCAGCGGAAATTCCCACTGGATTTCAAGTGGCTTGTCGGACTTCGCGCTGACGCAGTTTAATTTACCTGTTGTCATATCGATGATGAAGCACCGTGATTTTACAAAAGTGTTTAAAACCGCTTTTTGGCAACAAGCCTCCGCGCCCTAGCCCATACGATCGTGAAAGCAAGACTTTTATTTTCTTTCGTCATTCTTTACACTCTCACGATAGCGCCCCTGGGCTTTTATTCTTACCTTTTCATCCAGCAATCCAGTGGTTATGAATTACATAGTGGTATTCTCTACGCAATATACGCAGTATTATGTCGCTTTGGCCATGTAATAGCATAAATAACTTACGTGTTTATCCCAAGCCTGTCTTCCTCCCGTGGCGAAGGAGTGTCATCCACTTCCCGGCCGGTAGCGCTCAGATCCGGTCCTCGCTGAACGATCAGTCCATCTGATTCCCGTTTCGACGATACTGTCGCCATAATCAATCTCAGAGCGCGCGTTATCACAGTGTATTCCCCTAACGATTTTCCATAGCGCAAGACGAGAACCCCGCCCCTGACACTCCCCCGGTCACCGATTGGCCGAACGGCTGGAGACTCTTTCCTCATCGCCAGAATCACATGTGGCTGACGCATGTTTACAAACATCGGTGAAATCACATGGTAATGGTCATCGTTTTATCGTAAACTACCTCCCACTGACGCACATACCAGATGTCGTGCGGGAGCCTGATACGAAAAAAAATGAAAAGAGCAAATAGAACATTTAAAGGATGTTTATCTATCGCCTTACATATAAAGAGTAGGAAATGCTGCTACAGTTTACCTTTAGGCCGCCAAACTTTTTTTTTTTTGAGGGGGTGGGGGGGGGGGGTTTGGT
>VUQR01012600.1:104579-121474 GCA_015108515.1 Hemichromis elongatus | reverse complement strand
CCCCCCCCCCGGCTTCATTCCTCCCTCTGTCCCATCTATCTGCTTTTCCTCTCCCCCTCGATCTCTTTGAGCCTTTTTTTTGACTCCCTTTTCGCTCTGATTTCTCCTCACAGATCTCCAGTGTTTTGATGTCACATTCCTGAAGATTCGGAGGAACTTGGAGGACTGACCAGGCAGCAGACGGCGAGGCAGCCAGAGATCCCCTCCGTTCTCTTTGGCTGAGCCGGGATAAAGACGAAGGTTTGAGGAGACGAGGGTTCAGCGTTCGCTTTGATATGGATTTTCTGCATAGGAGGGGAAGACAGAGGGAGCTGATCTGACATCAAGGCCTTTCTCCTCTCCCTTCCTGAGTCACATGTCAGCGTGAGGCTCAACTGCCGGGTTGCTATCGCTACTCTGACCGACCTAAATACTTGTTTACTCGCCTGGAGAAGCAGCACAGACTGAATATCTGAGCTGAGAGAGAAAAAACAGCCAAGAGAGCTTCTTATCAACTCAGCACTGTTTGCTTTCCACTAAATTTCTCCTGCTGGAGCTCAAACGGCTCAAACATCCACATCAAGATGCCTGCAAAGACGCCCATGTACCTAAAAACGACGACTCCCAAGAAAGGAAAGAAGCTGAAGCTCCGGGACGTCCTCTCAGGTGACATGATCAGCCCCCCGCTGGGCGACGTGCGTCACAGCGCACACGTGGGGCCCGAAGGCGAGGGCGACATGTTTGGAGACGTGGGCTTCCTCCAGGGTAAGATGGACATGCTGCCACCCACGTGCCGGACGCAGAACGGCCACGCGCGCTCGCACAGCGTGGAGAGAGACCTGGGCGACGGCCTCACTGCCAAAGAGGATGCGCACAGCTACGCCTTTAACGGCTACCATTACCAGCACTCATCCAGCGGCCTGCTGAAGAACACCATCTCCATGCCTGTGTTCATCGCTCACGAACAGGCTCCACCCAAACCGCCACGCCTCCATCTGGATGGCCCCTCCCACCACCATCAGCAGCCTCCTGCGGCGAGCCCCAAACAGAACAATGGCTACAGCCAGACAGACGGTCAGCGCCAGCAGCACCCGACCCTGTCGCTCTGTGAGAACGGCGTGGTGGGTCGCTTGGCATCCGAGCCCTGCCGAGACATTTCTCTCTCCCCCGCCATCCGCAGACTCGTCCCCTCCTCCGGCTCCCTCTCTGAGGGCTCCTCCGAGGACTCCATGTCAGAGATCTGCGGGCCGCAGGACGTTCGCCGGGGCCTCAGCCTGGACTCCGACACCTACCTGAGCAACGAGGATCTTCGGAGCGAACGCAGCGAGTCGCCCTGCGCCGTCTTCCACCCGGCCGGCCTCACAAAGCCCTCTGGTGTGTCGCGCTCTGACTCCATTGCGGGGTTGAACCTGGATCTGGGCCCATCCATCCTGGAGGATGTGTTGAGCATCATGGATCGCTACAAAGCTGAGGACAACCACTGCGAGCTGTGACTGAGATTAATGAGACATAAAGATATTTTTATACATGGTTTAATATATCCTTTAAAACTCTGAATAGATTGATGGAGACGAAAGATTGGAGGGACTGACGGAGAACGAACTTTTCTTTTCGCCAACTCCCAAGAGCTGAGTCTGAAGGTGACAAAAGACTAAAACAAGATTGAAAAGCAGGGACGTTACTGCTCGAGCCTTCAAAGCTGAACCTCGTGCACACAGACATTTAAACTACAACATGGGGTTGCCAACGGTTACGTGCACATCGTCATTCTCACAGTGCCCAAACAAACCTCCAGACCCTCCTTTATTTAAAAAAAAAAAATACACCTATGTGGATAAAACAGGTGTCTTCTGCCCATTTTAGAACCAAAACAGGTCCATAAACATCCTGTTGTTTTCAGCTGATCGGGGAAGTCTTTCCTGTGAGTTTATTAAATACCTGCAGCTTCACAAGGATCCATGTGAGTGTCCCCACAATAAAAGAGCTGCACATATTTACCCAAACGGTCCAGTGGTGCTAAGTTTATTAATTATTTAGAGCTATTATTTAACACTGAAACAGAACTTTACAGCTTGCAGTGTTTATGGATGTTTACCATAACAGGAGGCTGTATAGGAGGATACCACCTCTAATCATTAAATTAACCAATAAAATTAGGTGATCAGAATTTTACCAGCAAAACAAATTTGGTGAATTTATCCTCAAATACGCTTTGGTTTATTTAAAGCAATGAGGCATCCAAAAATTGACGGAAAAAGATTTTCATCTTTAAAACCTGTCCCACATTCTGAGACAGCCTCCCACGTTTTTAATGGACCTAGTTTACAAAAGTGAAACGTGTGGCGCAAAAACAGCTGATCCACAAGTGCATCCCAACTGAAAGCATTCGATAGAGAAGTGTGCAAAAACTACCAAATCGATTGCACAAACAAGTTATCAGAGGAAATGCAGGCCATCCTTCAACTGTCACTTGCATCATTTTTGTGTTTTTAATTGTCCCACATAAACATTGCCTCATCTCACCCCAACTGACAGCAGAAAGTTGGCAACCCTGCTCCAAGTTAACCAGCACAGTTGCAGTAACTTCATCACTGCTCCCTTTAATCTGTATCGCCTGCTAATCTGACTCTCGCTGAGGATTTCATGCTCACTTCTCTGCAGAGTCAAATAGACTTGTCTCCAGACCGGCATGGGAAAACAGGAGGAATCTCCAGCTGCACAGCTATTAATTCTTTCAGGATAAATGTGTATTTATGCAGCAGAGTTCACATTACGAACATAGACTAAGCTACAAACTGCTAATACTACTAGTTTAATGCTGCAGGTTAAATTCTTCATTTTGGGTTCCCAAGGTGTGATTTGGGGCTGAAATGTTGACATCTTCACTCTATTACATCAACTCTGCTGCTGCTGCTGACTTTACTGTCGTCCTCTAATATGATTGTATCCCATTTAATCAACATTTCACTGGCAGATTTAACCTTTTTTTAATCTGAGAGAAGCTAGGTATGCTTAACGTTGGTGTTGTTTAAAAGCTTTAAGGGTAAGAATAAGTAAAAGTGCTGCTTTGTTGATCAGTTTTGAGATATTGGTCTTTATTCATGCTGTGGCTTACTCTCTGCCTCCCTGACGTTCACTGTCTGCATGATCACAGTAGCCTATTATTCAAATGTCATTTATGGTGTATGATTAATCTGTAAATGTACAAATAAAATGTTTCCTACTGCAAAAACTTTGCGGTCACTTCTTTGCAGAACAACACTCTTATAGACATTAACACTAGTATGCATACTTTGTGGGTGTTTTTCACTTGCAGCGATGAGGTGAATAAAGATTGCCAGTGTTCTGAACCACAGTAATGTAATTACAGTTAAAAAGGATTCATATGTAGCAGTTTTCAGATCATTTTTTGAACCACTAAAAAATAGTTTTCAATACAGTTCAGGTGCAGTAAAAGTGTTAATCCGAATAAATAAATTGTGTAAATATGTGTTACTGAAATTAAAGAATTTGGCCATCAGAAAACGTTTATAAAACCAGTTTAATTTTGTTGTCGGTTTGTTTATAATTATTAATCTGTTCTGACAATTCAGTTTACTTTGTTTTTGTAGCAGATGGAAAAACTCATCCTAGTAGCAGTTTTTTGTAAGGATACGTCAGACGTTGTAGTGTGCTTAAGGGAGATGTTATTGCGGTTTGCTGTCCCCATGTGGTCACATTTGGGAATGGCAACTCTTTAAAATTACTAAATTCTCATTAATGCAGCTGACTTAGAACTACTTCCGGAAAAGCCTGTGAAAATAAGTTTATATAGTAAAATATTCCAAAGACAATTAACACGAAAATTATTTAAATTACCGAACATATGCATGCATCAAGACCTTTGCTACACACGCGGAAGCCCAAATAATAAACGAAAGCATCGAGAAAGCACAGCTCTATAACGTAACAAGCAAGACGACTAAACAGTAAGATGTAATGGCTGTTTATGTCGATGTGTTTGTGTTTGATGACACGCGGGATACCATTACAGACTGAAGCGCATGGGTTCTTACTTATGGGTTGTTTTAGCTTTTACTTCTCAAACTATTAACCGGAAATCAAATTTTGTTATGTTTGACTCGAACTTTACTAAATGTGGTGATCAAAGTTAGCGTCAGGCTAACACTTCCGGTTGAAGTAGCCGTAGTCAGATATTAATATAAATTCTCAAAGGAGACATTAAACTATAAACTGATTAAGTTGTTAAATAAAGTTTTTTAATTTAATTTAATTTCGAAGCATTACAGTGGACTGTTTTGTTTCCCTTTCGGCCCGCAGGGGGCGGTAGTCCGTCTGATAGCGTTTAAACGACAAACGAAGAAGAATTAAATGCCGTAGCAGGCTGTAGCGTTGCTAAAGCGGCGTTTTGTTTTGTGTTTTTTGCACACATTCAAATTTTAATGACTGTTTTAAAATAACACAAGTTACGTAAAAAGAGGAGGAGCTGCCGGTAAACTTGCTGAGAAGATGAAGTGAGTGTTTTACTGAGTAAAAAAAGAAAACATGGGCTTTCAGTTTTAGCTTGTTTCCAGCAACTCTGACACACCTGAGCCAAGTTCATATGAAATCTGAGTTTTGTAGCTTTAGTTTATTCAAATTGTTGTTTTAATTATTATTTTAGTTTTCTCGCACTTATTCGCACATGCTTGGCTTAAAAAGAGACCTATGTGAAGCCTGTGAAGCCTGTACAGCTGCTGGGTACTATTAGCATCGTTGCTGTTTCCTTGCAGGCTCAACATTGAGGGTCTACTGGTGTATTTTCCCTATGACTACATCTACCCTGAGCAGTACTCCTACATGCTGGAGCTGAAGAGGACGCTGGATGCCAAGGTGGGTGGCGTTAGAGGTTAATCTGAAGGTGTGGTTTTCAAGCAAAGGTTCACCTATGCTCCTGTCTACACAAAATACCCTGGGTGTAAGCTGGACTGCCGATTAGTCGATAGGTTTGAAGACACACGTGAATGAGAGTAATGAACAGTGGAGAAGAGAGGTGGATTGCATGGAGATGAGTGTCAGGAGTGTTTTGTGACAGAATGATATCAGCAAGAGTGAAAAGCAAGTTTACAAGATGGTAGTGAGGCTTGGTATGATGTATGGTTTGAAGACGGTGGCACTGAAAAAAGACAGGAGGCTGAACTGAGGATGTTAAGATTTTCACTGGGAGTGACCAGGATGCTTGGATTAGAGTTGAATACATCAGAGGATTGAGATGGTTTCTAGACAAAGTTATAGAGGCTGGGATGGTTTGGACGTGTGCAGGGAGGGATAGTGGATATATTGGTCAGAGCGTGTTGAAGATGGAGCTGCCAGGCAGGAGAGGAGAGGAAGGACTCCGAGAAATGGATGCAGTGAAGAAGGACATGCGAAGGGGTTGATATATGAAGCCTGTACAGCTGCTGTTGGGGACAGAGGAGGATGCAAGCAAAGCGAGAGATTCATTTTTGGTCTGAAGAAGGTGGAGGACGAGTCATCTTTTTTGTCCAGTTATTATTTCACTTATTTAGGATTATTAAATTTTCTGCTCTTTGCTGTTTCCAGTTAAAGAAAAGTTCAACTTCCTATTGGTGTGATCATTGCAGCCATATGTGTTTTGAAATTTGAGTTACTCTTAGTGGCGCTTTCTTTTCTTCTTTGGAGGTGAAGAGATGATTCCTAAAGTTACAGTGGTTAGTCCAGATTTTACCTTTTGTGTCAGCGTGTCGTATTGTGTTGCTCCTTCAGGGAAGTAAAGTGTGTCCATCTCAGATTTCGCTAAAACACACACACACACACACACACACACACACACACAAACAAACGTGTTTAAAAAGTGAGTGTTTTCTTTCAGCTGCTGCTTTCTTTGTGAATTGCTCCTGTTTCTGTTCAGGGTCATGGAGTCTTGGAAATGCCATCAGGAACAGGGAAGACCATCTCTCTACTGTCCCTCATTGTGGCCTACCAAAGGGTGAGTGGAGCCTCTCTCAGAAATGGTTTATACCAACAGCTGGTGGCAGATCAGCATGCAAACATGCTCTCTCTCTCTCAGGCTTTCCCTCTGGAGGTCACCAAGTTAATTTACTGCTCTAGAACAGTTCCAGAGATCGAGAAGGTGAGTGGACGTCAAATCAGTCATCAGCGAGGCGTGTTTCTACGGTGTAACTTTCTGAAAGCTTTGAATTAAACGAGACGTTTTCAAAGCCCCGACGTCTCAGACGGTGTGTTGATTCTCTCTGATGAGGTTGTGGAGGAGCTGAGGAAGCTGATGGAGTTTTACACCAAAGAAACAGGACAGAGCAACAACTTCCTTGCTCTCGCTCTCTCCTCCAGGAAGAACCTCTGCATCCACCCTGAGGTACAAACACCTGCTGCCCACGAAGATAAAGGAGCGATTCAGCTTTCTGCTTTCAAAAGTGACTGACACACTTGTTTTCACACAGGTGAGCTCTCTACGCTTCGGTAAGGAGGTCGATGGGAAGTGCCACAGTCTGACAGCATCGTACATCCGCGCACAACATCACAGCAACCCCAGCCTGCCCGCCTGTCGCTTCTACGAGGTAAGAACTCGCATCAGACGGTGTTTTTCATCAGAAGCAGAAGTTATTCTTTTGTAATGGCTGATGACATGACAGCATCAGGGTTCAACATAACCAGTGAGGTCAGGCGCAGTGTTGGTGCTCCCACCGGTGAGTTAGGATGCTAACTGGCTAAATCAGCCCTCATGATTTAAATCAAGTGTAAGAAGCTGCTGAGACAAAGAGGCAGGACGATGGTGCTGGTGGTCACACTGTGAGTGTTTCTCTTGGATTCGAATCAGAAAGAGGATGCATGACGTTTACAAAATAAACTGAAGATCACTTTTGTAAATAAAATAAAGTTTTCTAAGAATAAACCCCCCCAAAAACAGTTTTTACTGCAATAACTAAAACGCGTATATGCAGTTATATCTTAGTAACTCTTCCTGCATTGCGTGTGGTTGACTCCTGCTGTCTTCAAGTGCAATACTTTTTGCACTACATGAAAACTTACATACATTTGAATGCTTAATAAAGCTTAAAGATGGGAAAGTTGTGTGATCTGGAATAAAAGTTTACCACCAAGTTCAGGTTTCTATTTAGTAATCTGTTCATTTCTGCGCTGGATGATCGCAACTTACTGGCTCGATGTGATTAGTTAAAGAGCCAAGAGAAGGGTCAATCAGCCTGAAAATTAAAATCCAGCCACTACTTCACAAAATCAGGTATGCAGATTAAAAAGTGCTTAGTGCTTGGTTTCGGGCTGTCGCCTACATGAACTCAGTCTCACTTTGAGACTTTTAAGCTCAATGATCTTAACACACATGGTTTGCGTTGCAGGAGTTCGATTCGGTCGGCCGACAGGTGCCTCTTCCTGCTGGCATCTACAACCTTGACGACCTGAAGGCCTTTGGCAGGAGGAAGGGCTGGTGTCCTTACTATCTGGCTCGCTATTCAGTGAGTTACTGGGAAAAACCTTTACCGTGAAAATTCGGCCATGTGATGTAAATGAACAGCTGAGATTTTGCGTGTTTTATTACATGCAAGATGTTGTTTGCATTTGCCTTAAAAATGTCTCTTCTAGCACGCTGTAGATGCTTTTACGGGGATCGTATTTTTCTCACTGGCTAATCTGACTAATTGGAAAAAAATCGATAACACGACAGCTGCTCATTGCTAAATAATCCAGAGGTTAATGCTGTATGTTGAAGCTTGTTTCCTCTTGATTTCTCTCAGATCCTGCATGCCAACATTGTGGTGTACAGCTACCACTATCTGCTGGACCCCAAGATAGCTGATCTGGTGTCTAAAGAGCTGGCAAAGAAATCTGTAGTGGTGTTTGATGAGGCTCATAACATCGGTGAGCCGCTGATCTGAGTTTAATATGCGCGTTTATGCGTTTAACTGAATTTATTTGTCTATTTTAGGAATTAGTTTTACTCTAATTTTAAATAATTTATGCTTTCTTTCACTGTCTCCTCAGACAACGTGTGCATCGACTCCATGAGCGTAAACATCACCAGGCGAACGCTGGACCGCTGTCAGAACAACGTGGACACTCTGCAGAACACCATACACAAGTATGACTTTACACTCATTCGCTGCACCTCAGTCGTTTTCCTTGACTGAATGAAACGTCTTTGTTCCTCTTACTTGCTAATTTTGCAGAAAAGATTAAAGAGGGATGACAGGGAATAAGGAAAATATTACCGATGGGTGTTAATCTAAGCTACTGTCATCTGCCTCCTGTGCTGTGTGGTAGGATAAAGGAGACGGACGCCGCTAAGCTGAGGGAGGAGTACAGACGCTTGGTGGAGGGGCTGAAGGAAGCCAATGTGGCGAGAGAGACCGACATCTACCTCGCAAATCCGGTGTTGCCTGATGAAATCCTTCAAGGTTTTTCCTTTGGTTGTTCTCTCAGCTCAGAGTAAATTTTAAAGCGCTGTTTTAGAAGCAGAGTTTGGTGGTAAACATTTCACGTTGTCTCTGTAAAAACTTCCGTTCGCATTAAACTCAAGACACTGGAACTGTAATCTTTCTGGTTGGGACGGCCTGTTCGGGTGAAGGGCCGAATCTTATTGAAGATACGATTAAAAAAAAAAAAAATGGTTGACACAAACTGTCCTCCTCTCTCTTTCTGCCAGAGGCGGTGCCTGGCTCTATTCGTACAGCTGAGCACTTTGTAGGTTTCATGAAGCGCTTCCTGGAGTATCTGAAGTCTCGTCTGAGGGTCCAACACGTCGTACAGGAGAGCGCGCCGCAGTTCCTTAAAGACATCTTCGACAAAGTCTGCATCGACCGCAAGCCTCTCAGGTCGGTTTCAGCTTCTTTTCTGCTCTAAGACTGCGAACGGTCTCACTCAGTTTCTTGGTTGTTTCAAGTTCCCGTCACTGACCCAGGCTCCTTGTATCTCCAGGTTTTGTGCAGAGCGGTTGCAGTCGTTGCTTCGGACCCTGGAGATCGCCGACATCGCAGACTTCTCAGCTGTTACTCTCATCTCTAACTTCGCCACCCTCGTCAGCACATACAGCCAAGGTAGCAAAAGCCCGCGCCTCTGTTCATCTCCAAGAAACACGGTGGCTTTAACAAACGCTTTGCTTTGGAAGATACTGTAGCTGGATTTTGATTCGTAGTATCTCTCTGTCTCTGAAAAGGCTTCACCATCATCATCGAGCCCTTTGAGGACAGAACTCCGACCATCGCCAACCCCGTGCTGCATTTCAGGTGAGCTGCACAATGAATTCTGAACGAGTTCATGTTCATGTTTCATTCTTTTACACAAAGCATTTTAACACAAGAAAAGGAGATGCAAGGTTTATACGTGTGTCACAGGTCGGTGTGTTTCTCTCTTTGCCCTCTCAGCTGCATGGACCCGTCTATAGCCATCAAACCGGTTTTCCAAAGATTTCAGTCAGTCGTCATCACCTCAGGGGTACGTTAGACCTTTCTGCATCATTTCCTCCCATTTACATTTAACATTTTTACAGATTTTATTCATTAAAGGTACAAAAACAATCTGGTGGCGTCCACGCAGTGAGTGAAGTAATCAAGCAAAGTTTCCTTTTTATTCTTTGAAAAAAAATTTAGGTGAAATTCCCGCGTCATTTTTCCCTTCAGACCTCTTATAATAATAACATCATAATACTGCAAAGCTTTAATTTAACTTTTTATGTCTTGAAATATAATCCTGCTGTTTATTCAACGACACGTGTGAGGCTAAGTTTTTCGTACATGTGCAGCACTCTGAATTTCTTCTTGCAGAGTCTTGTTGTTTGTTTTTAAATGTCTAAGTGAAGCTGTTAGAAGCACTTTGGCGCCTCGTTTGTGGAGGTAGCCACGTAGTAGATCCATCAGGTCATCGCCTCTTTGTTGGCTGTAAGATGAAAGCCTGATCTAATTTCACCACCTTACCCTGACGTTTCTCCTCTCTTCAGACACTTTCCCCGCTGGACATCTACCCCCGCATCCTCGACTTTCGCCCGGTTACCATGGCGTCCTTCACCATGACACTGGCGCGCACCTGCCTCTGCCCTCTGGTGTGTAACAACACTTAATATGAAAACACAGCTGTGGGTCCTGAATGGAGTCACAAAAATAACCACCTGTTTCATCTGTTAATTTTAAAAATGTAATGCCAGTCCACAACGACAACCGTTATAACAACCCAATAACAACAACGAAGAGAAACCCAATAAACAGGCTCTTGGAGACATGAACAAACAGAGGAGAGAACTATAATCAGATCGTTTCCATCACTGACCTTGTTTCTGTCTTTCACAGATTGTTGGCAGAGGAAACGACCAGGTGGCCCTGAGCTCCAAGTTTGAGACCAGAGAAGATTTTGGTTAGTAAAAACTTAAAAACTAACTTAAAGGCTGTACAGCTTCATTAAATCAACACGTAACATGATGAGTTTTCATGATTTCGTATCCAGCTGTGATTCGGAATTATGGCAACCTGCTTCTGGAGATGTCTGCCATCGTTCCTGATGGGATAGTGGCGTTTTTCACCAGCTACGTGTACATGGAGAACATCGTGGCGTCCTGGTACGAACAGGTCGGTGTGTTTGTGTAATCCACAAGAATCTCAAGAACCGAAACAATTCGTAAATCTGAAATATCTCTCTGTGCGGTCTAAAGTGGCTTTATTTTGAATGTGTTAAAAAATACAAATAAATAAAACAAAGGGGGAAATAATCACAGTAAATAACTGAACATGTTCAAGAAATGAGTAGGGAGAAGCATTCTCTTATTTAATCCCAAACCTTTTCCATTACTGTGTAACTAATACGTTATTAACAAATGGATTTTCTGTGTTTTTGTTGTTTCTGCGTTCACGTTTGGTTGCAGGGTATCCTCGAGAATATCCAGAGAAACAAACTGATCTTCATCGAGACTCAGGATGCTGCAGAGACGAGCATGGCCCTGGAGAAATACCAAGAGGTCACACTGATTATTGTAGTAGTAGTAGTAGTATACAGCACGGGGGTAAATTGTGAAAGGGTAAAGAGAAGACAAAGAGACCAAAATCATGAAATGAGCGGTGAACAAACGAACAGATGTTCAGCACTTGGTCTCAGACTTTGACCTTTCTCTGTTTCCGCTGTTTAGGCGTGTGAGAACGGCCGAGGAGCCATCCTCCTGTCTGTGGCCAGAGGAAAGGTGTCTGAAGGGATAGACTTCGGTAAGTCGTCAGGCTGCAGACGGTAAGATGAAGCAAACGCGTGCGTGTGTATTTTGTCGCTGACTCCGAGTCTCGTTGTGTTTTCCGTTCAGTGCACCATTACGGCCGTGCCGTCATCATGTTTGGAGTGCCGTATGTTTATACGCAGAGTCGCATCCTAAAGGTCAGAATCACCTCTGAAGCTCTGTGTGGGGTCAAGGGTTAGAAAGTTAAACCTGAGTTGATTTTTCTTCTTATTGTGTATCTGAGCTGTGATGTTTGCTATTAAAGGATTTATATTATCATAGAGGAACAAAAAACACACATTTTAGTTTGTTCTTTCCTTTTTCTCAGTCTGGATAGTTCTGTCATGATTCCCTAAGGGTTTTTTTTTCTCTCTGTAACTCGACTCAGGCCCGGCTGGAGTACCTTCGGGATCAGTTTCAGATCAGGGAGAACGACTTTCTGACGTTTGACGCCATGCGCCACGCGGCTCAGTGCGTAGGCAGAGCCATCCGAGGCAAAACTGATTACGGACTCATGATTTTCGCTGACAAGGTGTGTCTGAATAGTTGTGTGATCCTGCCGCAGTACTATGTGCTTCTACCCTCTGCTTAACAGCAGCAGTCCTTTGAGTTTAACACTGAAGTAGCTGAGTGAAGGTAAATCAGCATGTGGCGGTGGACGCCTGTAGTGACCCCCTCTGTGCTCTGCAGCGTTACGCACGAGCGGACAAACGTGGGAAGCTGCCTCGCTGGATTCAGGAGCACATCAACGATGGCAGTCTGAACCTCACCGTGGACGAGGCCGTGCAGCTTTCCAAGCACTTCCTGCGGCAGATGGCTCAGCCTTTCAGACAGGTACAGCCCGCCGAGCATCACAAGCACCACTGCAACGAGTAAACAAACACAGGACAACACACTGGCTCTAAGAGGAGCACAGCAGCGGGTTTAGTGATCTTCTCCCTGTGTTTGGTTCAAACATCTGTCCTCTTGTTTAAGGGTCTGCTTCATTTTTATAGATGTAAATTAAACAGCTCTTATTTCCAGACAACAGCTGACTAGGCAGCCATGCTTTGCTTCTCTCTTTCTCTCCAGGAGGACCAGTTGGGTTTGTCTCTGCTGACTCTCGAGCAGCTGGAGTCGGAGGAAATGCTGCAGAAAATCACGCAGATCGCTCATCAGACCTGAAGGTGACACGAGCTGTACGAGGTTGTTACCACAGCAGCGCCGATAAATAGAGTCATCCGCCGTTACCAGACTAGAGTTAAATATGGTTCGGCTCTAAAAGGGCGGATCCACCTTAACTATGCTTTAGAAAGTTTGTTGGCACTAAACAAAAACTCAAAATTACCTTTTAAGTGTCTGTTTTCCTCCAAGTGGTAAAAATACAGTAAAAGTATTTTCAGCTCTGCCTGTAACAGTAGTGATTTCTGACAGGAGAGCTGCTGCCACTCCAAAGATGTGAGCCTCAGTCAGTATTTAAGATCGCACTCAGTCTGCAGAGTAGACCGCTCATAGAGGGGAGACCATCTGCAGACCTTTGAACCACTTAAGTACATATTTCAGTACAGCTGTACAGCTTTTCACTGAAGTACAGAGCAGTAAAGTAATCGAAGGAAGAAGCCTTTGCTTCTGCAGACACACATGCTACAGAAAATCCAGCAACACTGATTAAATTCTAAATGTGGGTGTTTCCAGTCGTCATCATTCCCTCAATGCAGTAGTTTGAATTCATTTAGTTTTTTTATGTTTCTTTTGACTGGTAAAATGTTTTGTTTCTGAATGAGGAAAGAAAACGGTGTCAGTAGGTCGGCGTGTTGCATCAGAGATGCGACACTGAGTGAGCAACACTGGTGTCTGTGCAGCGTCTGTCATACAGACAAGAATACTGTCGGGTTCCCTTTCTGCTGCAGCTGTACATAAATCCTCTTTTATACTGTTTTCCAACCAGGAAGCTGGAATATAAATGTTTGTATTTAACAGCTGACTTGTGTTTTTCTTCTGTGGGAAGTGATTTAATCTAAAGTCTCCATCCATCACTCGCCGATCTTAATATTTAGACAGAAAAGGACTTTAATTTATGAAACTCTAAAAATATTTGAAAACAAACGGGCGCGCACACAGAAAGAAAAGAAAACCCACATACACAAGGATTATCAGTGTCTTAGTTTATTACAGCTCAAATTTGAAAATGTAAATCAAATATTCCTCTCTACCGGTTTCTACGTATTCTCTCCTCCATGTTCTTACACGTGCTCCACTGAGCTTGTAACAGCAGCTAACACGGGGCCACTTCAGCCCTTTGCCCGGACAGCAGTGGCATTTTCTACCATAGCGAACGCAAGACAAAGATTCCTACGAGGACTCTCGTGGAATACAAACCTTCGTAGCTCAGGCGGTAATGCTGCTTTCAGGGACCCAGTCTCTGATCAGAATTCTCAGGTTTTAAGGGAGTTTGTGTAAAATTTGTTATTCAACGCTCTTTATAACAAATCTAAATCAAACTAGTTTAAAAAAATACATCTAATAAACTACATTCCACATTATTTTGAATCTTTTTGTAGTAATCTGTGGATTTCAGGCATTTCAGTGAAAAGCATAGATGTACCATTAGCAGAACACCTAAATATCTCAACGTTGGCTACCCCAGTAGTTGATAATGCCACTTTAAGCTACTTCTACCAGCGTGGAGTGAAAGCCTCGAATAAACCATCACATTTATGTATCGCTCTCCGCCGAGCGATCCGCCCGCCCCCTCCCGTGCTCTCTCATTGCTCATTGGCTGTGTTTTGTTTTGATTATCTTTGCTGGTTAGACATCAGCTTTGTAACATCAGTGATATTTGCCAGGAAACATTCTCAACTTGGCTGCAAATCTGTACCGCCGCTGATGTCCTTTGCCTTTGTAACATTTTGTAAATCTACACGGCGGAGAGTTTCATCTCAACCTCAAAACCCAAAGCTGACCTTTTAGGCACACAGCAACAAACTTAGAGTTTTACACTTCCGAAATTCAAAATGCAACAAACGGATAATCAATAAATACTGAACTTAGAGAATGATTTACATCCATAAGCAGTTAGAAGATATTACCTATGTACATATGTGCAAAAGTACTGACTGTAAAAAGTAAGTTAGTTAAAAGTCAAATATGTGCTTTTGTAAAGACTATTTGTTTTCAAAAGGTGCAAATCACCGGCTGGAATCCTGAAACTTTTTTTTTTTTTTAAAGTTGCTCCTTATTTTTCATAATGTCTGAGCAGGACGTCTGGTCCAATCACACATCAGTCTAACAATATAAATTATACATGACCAGCATATTTTAAAGGCAGAACACAAATACCGTTATTTTAACTTTAAACTATGTAAACTTTGAAAGCTTATTGTCTTCCTCCAATGTAAAATGACACTTTACATGTTGATTGTGTAAAGAACTTTACATCCCTGTGCTGCTTCTTAAATTACAAAAAAAAACACCATTAAAATATGATCTTTAGTATCAACGCATCAAGTGAAGTTTCTTAAAATTTCCCGTAGTTCAAATGTTAAATTACAGATTACTCTATACTTTGTAACATTGTCACGTTTGTGTAAAAAAAAAATAAAAAAAAAAAAATCTGCAGGTGAAAACGCATTTGAACTAGTTTAAAATGAATTTAGCACAATTTAAAACTAAGCTCAGAATGAACTTAAAAGTTTGAAAACGGAAACGATAAAACTGAACCTAAATCCAGGAATGAAGGGTTTTAAACTTCAAGTGATCCGGAAAGGAAATGTCATAGTGCAATGTGGATAACATCAAGTCATGATTCATCACATGACCTAGCCCTTTATATCTGCTTTTTTAGAGAAAACTGAAATTATTCATTTATCGAATGAAACAAACTAATTTTAAAAGTCAGGTTTTTGGAACCGTCTCAGTTGAGTCAATTCTTTGTTTTCCTTGAAGACTAAAAATAATTAATCCACTCAGGACTGATGTTCACACACTGATTAAACACACCGCTCTGTACCGATCCTACGTGTCTGACATCTCTGAGAGGTGCTGCGTTTATAGGGTAGAGTCTCGTTTTTAGCGTTAGCTGGTCCCACCGAGTGAGCCTCTTCTCATCAGACTCTGAGTGCTGGAGCTCAGGCCTCGAGTGTCCGTCAGCTGACCCAACTTAACGACAAAAAAACACATAAAACGGGTGTCAAGTGGTGACGTTTATCCTAAATGTGCGTGAGATGCTTTGGTTTTTAGACTATGGTTAAGTCTGCTCACCTTGCCGCCATCCTGATTTTCTCTGACGCCAACGTTCAGAACATTCAGAGAGTTCGCCCTCTTCATCCTGAAAATGGGGCAGAACAAACTTTTATTCATCAGGTGGCTTTTCAAACAATCAGTTGGCGCTAAACACCTTCGTAACAGAATATTACCCAGCATTCCTTGGGGTGGTTTCCTCCATTCCGACTCCTTTCAGCTTTCGGACCAGTTTCTCGCTGCTTCGCCTTATCGACTCTCTGAGTTTGGTGAAGGAGCCGCTGCGCTTCAGTCCGTCCTGTGCGGAGCCGCCGTCCTCCACCACGCCGGACCAGCTGGGACGCCCGTCACCTAGACGACGGACGTAAAACAAGCTTCCTATTCGTGTTGCATTGCAGTTGTTTATATTTAAATGTGAAGTTTATTAACTTTTGGGCACGCTGGGACGTTAATATGATAAGAGTATAAATGTACAGTAATCAAAAAATCCAAATAAAACTGCTTTTTAGAATGACTGACACAGACTACGTTTAAAAATATGAAAAGTGCTGAAATAAAACTACAAACATGACAGATTTTCACTGAGGAAGGATAAATAATATATTCATATAAGCTTTGATAACAGGCAGCACAGTGGCTAGCACTGTTGCCGCACAGCAGGAAGGTCCCGAGTTCAATTCCCCCATCAGGGGGAGTGTGGAGTTTGCATGTTCTCCCTGGGTATTTCGGCTTCCTCCCACCACCCAAAAACACGCGGTTTGTGAGGATAGGTTAATTGAATAATCTAAACTGCCCATAGGTGTGAATGCGAGTGCGAATGGTTGTCCGTCTCTGTGTGTTAGCCCTGCGACAGGCTGATGACCTGTCCAGGACGTACCCCACCTCTCGCCCTATGAAAGCTAGGATAGGCACCAGCGCCCCCCGCGACCCTGAAAAGGAGAAGCGGATGGATGGAAGCTTTGATAACATATCTACTCTAAATAAAGACTTCGCCATAGCTTCTTTGCCTCACACACTATTGCATCATATAAGTGTATCCTGTGTCATGTATCTGCTGTCAGACAAACTCAGGGGCTTCCTTGGTGCGGCTCCTGTATTTCAATACAAATCACGCAAACATTAAAAAACGGGAGATCAGCTGAGTTCAATGTGAATGCACATAGACAAGACAGAAAGCTAAAACTGAGCAGAATAACTGGCTTGTTTTCAAATGATAAAAATGAATGTGTTATGCCAGCGTTTTGCGGTTTCTCAGGACTCAGTGGTGGAACTGATCCCTTGTGGTTATCTGAAACTCTGAAAATGTCATCGTGTAAGGAGAACAATTACACAAACATCAGCTGTTACATGAAGTAATCTGTTTGTACCTTCAACAGACCCAAACTCCTTTTCATGCGCTCTGGTCAGAATCTCCTTGTAAAGAGCTTCAGCTTGTCTGTATTTCCCCTGCTTAAGATAGCATGATGCCTGAGGGGGG
>VUQR01012600.1:78850-93235 GCA_015108515.1 Hemichromis elongatus | reverse complement strand
TGGGGGGGGGTGGGGGGGAGAAAAAAAAAAAAAGGGGGGTGGTTTTTTTTTTTTTGGGGTGGGGGGGGGGGGGGGGGGGGGGGGGTGCAAAGAAGAGCAGATAGATGAGAAACTGTCACAGTATAACATCAAAGCTGAGATTACAGAGGTGCTGGTATTTTATGCTGGTGATCCAACTAGCAGCTGACAGGAAGGAAGTCCCTGCACCCTGTTTGCATGCACCGTCATGGACAAGGATACACTTAAAACACTTCAGGGATTCAGTATGTAAACGAGCATGCTCAAAGAATTATGCAACGGACACACACACACACACTAAGGTAGAGAAAAACAAAAGGTATTTGGTGTCTGTACATAAAAGACTGTACATAAAAGATAACAAATAATCAACTTCAATTAGGCCATAATTTACAAAATTATCATCATCTTGTATTCAGACAGAACCCACAAATTCAACAGGACAGAGTTTACTGAGGTCACGCAGGACCGGAGCAGTAGAGTTATTTTCCTATCGGCTTCTTTGTTCTTTTGCAGTCACAGCGTTTGCCCCCTGCTGGTCATCAGAAATAGTGCAGGTTCATGGGAATTTTCCCAACAAGACATAGCAAAAATAAAAAAGTAATTCGATACTATTCAACATACTTTATTGTCCCCCTCAGGGAAATTTGTTGCTACTGAGACCATCAAAATCCCGAAAGGTTGATTCTGTCCATCTGGATGTAGCGTTTTTGGTATGCAGGGCTATCTCTGTGCTGCTGGCATGGCTAAAAAAAACGAAATGCATGTGTCTAAAAAGCCTTTGCAGGTTTGTGATAATAAATAAGGTCATACATGTGAAGCTAAAAGGGAAATTATGAATAATAAATACTGTGAGTTAATCCCAGAGAGAACGTTAATGCATTTTACAACAAAACTTGGCTAAATGTTAACTGTTTGCTGGTGTGTGTATTAAATCGTCTTCTTCCCCGTCGGTTCAACTGACGGCAAATGAATGAACAGAGCGAGGGAACGCATGACTTAGAGCTGAGTCAGTGCAATTCAATCAGGAGAACTGGCACTGGAGATCCGAGGGCCGGTCAGGCGGCGCTAAAGTTAGACTTCCACGGTTCACCCCCGAGCTCCCCTCACGAGCAGATCGTGTATCACTTAAGCTTCACCTCCACAGCCTTCATAGGATTCACACCCAAGATCACAGACAGTCAGAAACTGGGATCTGGACAGTGTAAAAACTAGTTACGTGATGTTATATTACAAAAAACCCACTGAATTGAATTAAAATTAGAATTTATTGAGTTTACTGCATTTTTTGCCCACATACATATTAGTGTAGTTCTGCATCTCTACTTTTTTTTAAATTATGAAACATTTCTGCATTGATGTGTAAAAAAAAACACAACAATGACTTTTTCCAGTCATGTTGTGTTCAGACTATTATTTGTGTAAATGTGTGGGGGTTTTTTTTTTAGAACAGAGTATTAATAGGCCACCATGAATGTAAAGTTTATGTGAACATAACACACACCTCTGAAGGTGACGTTACTCACTTGCAGAACTTAACCTAAGTGCACCTAGATCACAGGTGTCGAACTCCAGCCCTCAAGGGCCGGTGTCCTGCAGGTTTTAGATGTGTCCTTGATCCAACACGTCTGATTTAAATAGTTAAATGACCTCCTCAACATGTCTGGACTTCTCCAGAGGCCTGGTAATGAACTAATCATTTGATTCGTGTGTTGACCCAGGGTGAGATCTAAAACCTGCAGGACACCGGCCCTCGAGGCCTGGAGTTCGAGACCCCTGACCTAGATAAAGAAACTCAGTTAGTTTTCTTCAGTGCACATCTTGTTGTGCTCATCAGTATTTCACTCTAAACTTAAAGATACATAATTTCTTATGTTTATTTGGGGTTGTAAAGGATTAAACACAAAGTGTCATTAGAGAGAAAACATCATTCTTCGTCAGTCCGGCACTTTTCACTCTGTAACAGCCTTAACCTTCACACGATCCTCACAGGTCCACAGAGTTGTCTTACAAATGCCCGAGTCTATTTCCGGGCACCTCAAACTGCTAACATAATTTTTTGCTGCTCTGGCTCAGGACTTGTTAGTTTGAAACTGTTCATCCAGACCAGAAGCTAAGAAGGCACGAGCATCCCGGATCCCGGCTGCTGCCACTTCCTAAGATTTCTGACATCTTTCATAAGAGACTTTATAACGTTATCCAGGGATTAAGAGGTGATTTTGTTTCAGGTCGAGTTCGAAACAACACCACACCTTTGAAGTGTCACAAACTTTAAATCCTCTGGGTTTTATTTTTCTTTCTTCTCCGAATACAAGTACCACAAGAGCAAATTAAGAAGCTGCAAGTTGCTTAATAACGTAGAAAGAAACATCACAAACATGTATCAGGGGATGCCATCAGTGGCCAAGGCTGCCAGCTGTTCCTGGCAACACCCATGTGTGAATGTGTGAATGCATGTAGCCCTCAGCTGCTCCCTGAAGCCTCTGCTGTGACTAAGAATCTACTATCACGCTGAAGCCGACCCAAACAGAGTTTATGAAATACTCCGTGTCTCCTGCCTCAATGCTTAAAATATCTAGGAATCAGGGAGCATAACTGGTCAAGAGTAAACATGGTGTTTAATGCAGTGCATCAACATCATGGTAAAGGCCACATCCTTAAATGTTATGAAATCCTGCATGTTTGTATGAATGCTTCCTCCACATCTGTTATATTTAGTGTTTTCTTTAAATAAGCTTTTATTTTATTTTCAGTTCAGTCCAGTTTCAGATGGATGGATATTGTAACTGAATATAATAAATTATGCAACTATGCATGCACACATTTGCACACGTGCACGTGCACACACATACACACGCACATACACACACAAACTAAACTCTATTTTATCCTGTTGCTTCATGAATGTCAGAACTAATTTACAAATCTTTTAACAACACATGGCTATGACATCAGGGGAAAAAACAAACAAACTGGGATTATGTGCTCACGTCAATATCGTGTTATTCGGTGTGTAAGTGCTTCTGAGTTTCACATGAAAATCATTATAAATGAGTCACACAGTGTTCCTGGTTTACATAACTGTCCTTGGTGCCTGTTTCCCCCAAAGCAGCTGCGTGGTTCTGGGGATGTGTTGGGGGGGGCGGAGATTTGGAGTGCAGTATGGGTGAGTGCTGGAGGATAGGGTGACAGTCTAAACTGGGATGCTGGAGCTGTGCCTAGGTGGCAAACGAGCTACAGAACTAACCGGTCTGAATGGACTGAAGACACACAAACACACACACACAGCAGATATCACACGTCAGTCAGCCTGACCTTTGAGTTTTATTGACAGGGATTTGTGTTGAAAGGATGCAGTGGATGGTATAACTGCACAGGAAAGTGTGAAATAGAGTTTAAAGACCATTTATGGGCTGCCAGATATTATATTATTCATGCACTGGAATCAGATATGAATGGGTACCCTTTTGTTTTCAATGTTAGAGGTGTGTAGCTAATGGATTTATTTGTTTGCTGACAAATTAAAAGCTATGCACGAGTGTCGCTGTTTATATTAAAGGGCACATACTGATGTCCCGTTACTGGTTGTTATGGTAATAAGTGGGCGCACATTCATTCACGCGAGAGCGTGTCCACGGTGGGCGAGCAACATGCAGCGACATGAGAGAAAGACTAATTTGGAAAGCCATGTCTGTGGATGGTCAGGGCACAGCTGTGAAACTGGAGCCCCGGTGCTGATTTAGAGCAAAGGAGCAGAAACTCAGCGTGACTCTCTACAGTTCTGCACTCATCTGAAGCCAGAAATGTGCAGAAAAGTGTTGTGCGAAGACAAAAGTTGTTCCTAACCGACTGTGAAAATACACCGAATCACTGATATGTCATTTACGTAACAAATGTGTAGAAAACTGGACATTTAAATGATCGGTGGACCTTTTAACCTGAACACAGTATGACGTCCCACTCACGGTTACTAAACGGAAACGTATTTTGTTCTGACTTTAGTTTTGTTTTCTCCACCCACATATCTCTGCAGGTTTGAATGTCAAACTTAAAAATGTTCTGCTACAAAATAAGCTGATTGAAATGCTCCACGCTCTGGGCTCCACCACAAAATGCCGTGCATTCACTGCTACTCACAATCATTTCAGAAGCACAAGTTAAAGGTGACCTGCTGTACTCACTTCCAGTTCCAAAGACACAGTGCCCAAGAAGACCGTAAAAGGAAATCTGTGACGAGCTGGAATTGTCTTGATGCAAAGGTAGCACAAAAAGTTGAAAATGAAGCCTTCGCTTTTGTCTGACAGGTATCACTTTTAACAACCCAGACATGGGTAGTTAACACTTATAAGTGCTTTGTAAATCTCAGTTTAATACAGCAATCTCTCCGACTCACAGGACAACAAGACCTGCTTCTAAAACACGGAGGTTATGCTAGAGATGTATACATATTCTACGTGTCTTCTAAAACCCACAATGCAATGTCAAATTCTTCAAACAGAATAAGAAAATAGACAAGAAGACTGCAAGTATCATGCATTCAATTACACTTATTAACATTTATAAACAGCAGATAGTGTCCAGCTAGTCCACAGGGGGGGCTGTGAGCTCTGACTGCAGGTCAACATTTGTCCTGCAGACCTGAACACACTATGCATGCTTAAGCTTAAGCAACCACGGTGCAAGTGACATACCTACAAGTATATTACAAGTAATTTCTGTGAACAGATAAAGCTGCAGCCACCAAGAGTTTAGAGCAAGGAACGTGAGCTACGACCGCCACAGTCTCAGAGTCGTCAGCAGAGCTGTGCTTATTGTCACATGCAGGGTCAGTGTTCCTGCTAACATGTAATTATGCTGTTTCCAAACCAGTTCTGCAGTTTTGTGCGTCGTCTTTCTTTTTTACTAAAACGTTCTCCAGGCTGTTTTTGCATTTATCTGGTACATATGTACCAGATAAATGCAAATGGGAATGACTTTATTCCCATTACTCTGATTATTCACTTAGTTGAGAAGACAAGAGGCTTATTTGGTGGGATGGAAGGGGTAATTGCAATGCATCTGTTGATATGAATGCATAGATAGGAAATGTGGCGTAATCTCAGTTAAGCTGTGCTTTGGGGAAACCTGGATCTTATGTTAGACTGCCGTTTGCGTCACAGCACCTCTCAGCACCGCCCCATAATATCTACTTTCTGTCACATGATGTGGATGATTTAGCATCTGTCTACGTGTAGATTACCCAGGTCTATCATATTACTGCTGGGGGGTGGGGGGGGAATGACACTGGCACTTGTACAGAACAGAGCTGGACATGGGGTACAAAATGACAGCAATCTGAATCACATGAGACAGGATTCTGAATGGAACTGTTTAAAATCCTGGGGAAAGAACAGGAAGCAGACAGACGCTTAACTTCTCACATCATCTAAGACAAACATGTAAAGAAGCATTCAGGTTTTCTCTTCTCCGACTTGCCAAATGTTTTGAGTTTGCACAGCCTGTCACTATGCATCCCTACATCACACGGGGAGCTGTGTACTCCATATCTAAAACACACACGGAGACTCCTCCACTTAGCATATTGGTCGATGAGAGGGCCACAGCTCAGTGAAATCCAATCCGTAATCCAGAATTTACGATGATGTAATCCAAGACAAAGTGGTTATTTTAGCTGCTAAATGTGACAACAGGGAGAACTCCAGTCACTCTGCTCTGAGAACACTTATGAAACATGGAAGCAGGGTTCCAATGCCCAGCCCATCAGAGCCTCCCACTCTTACTGTAACAAATGAACAAGTAAAAACAGATTAAAAGTTTTATGCGTAATCGACACAAGGCTGCACAGTGTTAACAACATATTTTGATTACAACAAAAATTACCCTTTTGTATGTTTTTAATTAAAAGAATTTATAAAAGTTCATGTTCTTCCATATTTTTAAAATTTGAACTAAGGATTTTCCTCCTCCCATTTTCCCCCTTTTTATTACTGTTTACAAAACAAGTATTAGTATTTCACAGAATTTTACTGAATGGTAGATACACACTCCTTTGCATGACTTTGGGATTTTGACATTTGTACTTTTGCTCTAAGTTCAGCTACAGTTACTCTATAAAAAGGTCAAATAACCGGGAACATGTGGACACGATTTCTCTGCCTTAGTTATTTTTTTGCATGCATATAATACTCAGATATTTCCAGATAACTGTGTCCTTTCCTGCAGGCTGCTGTAAAACAGTTACATGCAGACAGAAGGTGAAAGGTTGGACCGCCTGCTGCAGCTGTTGCCTTGTCTGTCCCTTGTCTCCAGTGCTGTGTGATCTCGGTTCTTGCCTTTTAGAAACTCAGCCGGGCACGGAAAACCCTTTCTGCCCAATCAAATGAGGTGACCCCAAGCCCAGTCAGCCAATAACAGCAGAGGTCTGGGTATAAATGCTTTAGTCCATCACCTGGCAGAGCTGGGCGACCCCTTTATTTGGTGGATAGGATCTGATCCCGGGATCTGTTCTTTCTTTCTTTTCTCCTAAGCAGGTAAAAAAAAATGAATGCAATGTTTCTGTTTGACTTTCTGGTAAATGAACGGGAAATATTCTGATATTTTTCACACTTAAATATGGACCAAACCCTTTGAGAACCAAATTTGTCTAAGAAGGCAACCAGAGAACTTTATGGTTCCACATCGCAGGCGAACCCGCAGCCATGAAAACGCACTCCCCGTCTGCATTACTGTTCTGGATTCTTCTGAAACATTTTTTCTGGCATGGAAGCAAAAAAAAAAAAAAAAAATGTAATCGCTCTTCTACCAACACTGCACACTGTAGCCTGAAACGCAGGCTTTTCTTTGAAAGACGGGACATACTTGGATGTGAGCAGCAGTATGGGGTTGAGGGTATATCCATTTGTAGTGTTGTAGTGTCGCACCAGCAGTTGTGTCTATCTGTCATCTGTTGCTGACGCCTGTAGGACTGGCTTGAGGTATGTCTTTGAATAGTTTAGGAGCGCTTGATATAGCCATGGAACATGCGCAGCCGTCTGTGAGGCATGCAGGCTTTGACCTTTTCGGTGCACCAGGTGTCATCATCAGTTTAATGCACCTCCACTAACTGAGCTCGGCCTCACAGAAAGAGACACTGACGGCAAACGGAAAAAGAAAGATGTGAGGAGGAGATGCATATTTATTATTGACCACAGCCTGATTGATTTTGAACCTGCAGCGCTGGTTTGCTTTTCAGATTCCTAAACTGGTATTGAACTAATTTGTACAGAAGTTAAAAAAACTTATGTAACCAAAGTAGTTTACTTCTTGCTTACTACTTTTTCTCAGCTAAATGAAATGAAGTAAACAAAACAGATCATAGAGCATGGGAAAATAAAACTCTGCCTCAGGAACAAAGGAGATAAGGCACTGCATTACGAGGTGAACCTCATTTATTTCTGAGAATTAATATTTTCTTCTGTTTTCATTTAAAAAAAAAAAACTAATTTAAAAACTGTGGAAAACTACGCAATACAGGCTTTTGCCTCCCTTGGAAGATGACATTATGCTGAATTGAGTGATATAGGAGAGAAAGTCATTCATCGTTACGAGCTTGTGGTGGGAGGAGGGTGCAGTGCAGGAGGTGGCATGACCATGCTATTAATAATGTTTGCTGTGGCGGGGGGAGACAGGTGGTGGGACGTAGGAGAGAAAGGAAGAGCAGGGGGAAGAGGGCATAGACAGCACAGCTGACAGAGAGAGAGCGAGGAGGACATGAAGCAGGCAGAAGGGAGAAATTAAAAAGTAAAAAATAAAGATCAAAGAGGAAGACAGACAGAATGAAGAGGGATAGACGGGTGTTCACTGATCTGTTAGGCTCTCCTCCAGTTTCCTAACTTACATAACCAGACCAGATGGACACAAGTGATATTTGATAAATCAATTAAACACATTTTTTCATGGATGCTTCTGTCACATTATTCTGATAGGGGAAACATTGCATGATCCCGCCTAAATAATACAAACAGCAAAAATGCCCAAAACACGCTGTCCTCTTTTCCCCATCTCCTGTCAGGCGGAATAAGAATCACAGCCATGACGAAGAACTGCCACAACGACTACAAAATGAAGTTCTCGGTGGACGACGAGTTCCCCGACCTGACCAAGCACAACAACCACATGGCCAAGGTGCAAACCCCGCTCTGGACACTTTACTGCCACACACACGGGCACAGATGATATTTAGTTTCAAAGTGACATTACTCAGGTTTTTGTTTAGAGGCATGTCACAAAAATGCTTTCATTACTAGTTTCAGGATCTCGTAGATTTCACTGTAAAGACAGGCGAGTCACGTGGATGACCTGCATGCGTTATCTGCTCTAGGTGCTGACCAAGGAGATCTACGGCAAGCTGAGAAGCAAATCCACCCCCAGCGGCTTCACCCTGGATGATGTTACCCAGACTGGTGTCGACAACCCTGGTAAGAAGCAAAGGCAAACACACACCACGAGTAACTGTTGCACTACCTGTAACCAAATATGACCAGTAATTATGTTACTGACATTATAGGTTTTAGTTTATTTTAATCCTAGTTTAATATTTTTGTTTCCTGTTCAGAAACAATTAACCTAATTTTCATTTAAAATTTCTGTTTACTTTTGATATGGGGGGTGTTAGCCAGACTGTACGATTTAAGAAGTTCACACCTGTACAACAACACAGCTCAACATCCCAGATTCGTTAACATCAAGCTGGTTGTGATCATGAATTTGACCAAACGGACAAACATTAAGAGTGAAGACATTTCCTGTATACTTTTTATTTCAATCCTCCTTCTTGTCCCAAGGTCACCCCTTCATCATGACTGTGGGCTGCGTTGCTGGTGATGAGGAGTCCTATGAGGTCTTCAAGGACCTGCTGGACCCAGTCATCTCTGACCGTCATGGTGGATACAAGCCCACCGACAAGCACAAGACCGACCTGAACTTCGAGAACCTGAAGGTGAAGAGTCAAGTGATGCATGAGCGTTGTTCAATATTCCACATTTACACCAGGTTAATCGCCGTCATTCCCTAAAGTTGTGTTAAAACTGATTTACGTAAACTGGACTAACTTAGAAGTTAACTTCCACATCACTCAAAATGTGCGTCCACATTTCATTTCCTTGAGTTTGTCAACGAGAGACACATTCATTTATCACAGCATTGAAATCCAAATCTATGCTATAATACAATAATAATATCTGTGGTGTGTTGCAGGGTGGTGATGACCTGGACCCCAACTATGTGCTGTCCAGCCGTGTCCGTACCGGCCGCAGCATCAAGGGATTCACCCTGCCCCCCCACAACAGCCGTGGAGAGCGCAGAGGCATCGAGAAGCTGTCCATCGAGGGTGAGCGCTAAATTTCAAACCTATAAAAAAAACTCACATGTTCAGAAAACAAAGGATTTCATTCACAGACTGACACCCCTGTGCCGCACACCTTTCTTCCTCAGCCCTGTCCAGCCTGGAGGGTGAGTTCAAGGGAAAGTACTACCCCCTGGAGGGTATGACTGATGCCGAGCAGGAGCAGCTGATTGCCGATCACTTCCTGTTTGACAAGCCTGTGTCCCCCCTGCTGACCTGCGCCGGTATGGCCCGTGACTGGCCTGACGGCAGAGGCATCTGGTGAGAAACAGAAATGGGAAATCAACCATTCCATTTCTTTCCCTCCTGTTTAAAAAGCAGGGTGATCAGATGGGTACTGTAATCAGCCGCGACAGCAGCTTTTCTCTGTTTATGAAAACACAAACACATTAAAAACATCTAACCGCCCTCTGAGAGAAATCCTCCCATCTGCCCTTTACCAGCAAATCTCTGACATCATCACCATCTGTCTGTCATAATACAACAACCGAAAAAAACAACAAGTTTAAAGAATTTTTGAAGGATGTAAGTCATCTCCACAAAGATCTTGGGTCAACAGGCAATTTATTGGTTGAATATAGAGAGAAAGCCTACAAGTGTGGCACAAACATCTTTAAAACAGTCTTCAAGAAGTGCTGCTTGTTACCTGTAAATACAAAAATAAAACTGAGCTGGGTTTTATTCCTCTAGGCACAATGACAACAAGACCTTCCTTGTCTGGGTGAACGAGGAGGATCACCTGCGTGTCATCTCCATGCAGAAGGGAGGCAACATGAAGGAGGTCTTCAGACGCTTCTGTGTCGGCCTGCAGAAGGTAATACTCCCAATTAGGACTTTCTATGTTTTCCTTCTTGGGACTCACCGGGCTCTTAAACAACCGTGAGATGATTAATTTTATGTATTTCGATTTACTCTCCACTGTTCAGATTGAGGAGATCTTCAAGAAGCACAACCACGGCTTCATGTGGAACGAGCATCTGGGCTACATCCTGACCTGCCCCTCCAACCTGGGAACTGGCCTGCGTGGTGGCGTGCACGTCAAGCTGCCCAAGCTCAGCACACACCCCAAGTTTGAGGAGATCCTGACCAGGCTGCGTCTGCAGAAGCGTGGCACAGGTGCGGAAACACACTTTTAAAGCTAAAAACAGACACATTAAGCATTTAGTGTACAAGCAACCACCTCAGTGTCACTTTTTTGGGAGGGATGACATGTGACTTCGAGTAAAATTCATTGGTTTGGGAATGAACCTTTAATTTCACATCATCCAGCTGTGCCTCTGAAACAAGCATGGCATGTACCACGTCAGTGGCTAAAGGGTAACTCCTCCTAACCCTACATCTCCTCTTGACCCTTCTTGTTCTTATTGTCTTCATCTTCTCACCCAGGTGGTGTGGATACAGCCTCTGTGGGCGGTGTGTTCGACATCTCCAACGCTGACCGTCTCGGCTCCTCTGAGGTGGAGCAGGTTCAGCTGGTGGTTGATGGTGTCAAGCTCATGGTTGAGATGGAGAAGAAGCTCGAGAAGGGAGAGGCCATTGATGGCATGATCCCTGCCCAGAAGTAAAGTGGACACACATCCCACCATCGACTGTCGGAGTTTGTTTTGTTTTTTTATTTTATAAAAAAATGAAGCGGTAGCCTCGTTGTAAAGTTATTTTACTGGTTTCGGCCAACTGGCTACTTTCTGCTTTCTTCTTTCCGTCAACAGACACTCCACTTCTCTTAATCCTTCCTTTCTTACTTATTTCTGCCCTCATTACTTCTCTCATCGACTTTCTTTGGTTTCTTGTAACTCTAACCATCTCTCTTCCCATCTTCTCTGTAACATCCTGGGATCAATCCATGCATAGTCCGACTGTGGCTATGTACACACACCAAAGGATTTTTTTTTTTGGTTGTACAATATATTGGACTATTAAATGATGCCCCATGTGACAATCAAGCTTCCTGGTTATGTCATCTTTTCTTTATGGGATCTCCTGACAACTCCCTACAGAGAACCTTAATTTCACTGACAGCAAGCACGATTCTTGAACATTAATTGGTTTTTTTTTCTTTTTTTGGTGTACACAAATTTAAATTCAAGAGGTAAAAGAAAAAAACAGACATAAAATAAGAAAGAGGTTGAAAGTCTTTATTTTTTGTGTGACACGTTATTTCCAAGGAGACATGCAGGATTGCAGGTCGATCATTTCTGTAATTTCAGCCCATAAGTTTTACTGATAACAGCGACGGCTTTAAACACACTACACAACAGAACTGTAGCCTTAAAGCGCGGCCCTAACCGTATCTAGAGAACAGCCCGAGGGGGCTTCTTTTATATAATAACGGAGCCTCGAGGCTCTGTTATAAATAAAAAAGAAAACAAACAAACAAACAAACAAAAAAAAGGGAATCTGCAAAACTAGCCCTAAATCACAGCTTCACATTATCAGACAGCGGTGGAGACGTGCTGCGGCCGAAGTCTCCCATGAAACAATTTCCTGTAGTGAAAGATCACAAATCTGCTCTAACATCCAACACTTCCATTCCCAGTGTTTTGTCAGATGCTGCATACGTTAAAAGGATAAGTTATAAGTTGCGTAGCTTTATAGAGTTACAATAGACGTACAACAACCTTATGATTTTGGAGTTATCAGTGTCCGTTCACTATTATGTGATCAGCGTAGCACTTGGCGGAGTCTCTGTTGGTATCATTTTGGTAGCGATGATCTTTAATGAGCAGCAAAGTGTTTGTTTGGTTTTTTTATAAAAGAAAAATAAATTATTAAAAGGTCATTCAAAGTCACATTCCCCCGTTAGACTGCTGCCTCATCAACGCGCAATGCCGCGAGCTTTGACGACGCAGGAGTCTGATTAACAGTCGTAAACCTCTTACAGCAATACTTAAGTCTGATTTGTCAACAGTCATGCACCTTTCAGCAGTGCTGCAGTCTGATTGGTAAACAGAGGATGAGTCTACAGTTGGGTAAAGACGTTGAAAAGAAGAAATCAGAGTAATAAAGCACGAAAAAAGACTCGTTAAGACAGATTTTGATTTGAGTCAAGCGTTCATCAGAAATTTGGTACTTTTTAAACATACCCAGGGCTCTAGAGTTTTGTCTCTCTCTAACCAAAATTCACTGAACCAGCAGCTGAAGAAGATCCAAACTACGATCCACATTTGATAAATGTCATCATTAATTCTGACTTTTTCTGTTTTGTTTTAACCGTGATAAAATCACACTTTATGCACAGTTCTCTCTCTGTGTACTTCAAGAATAGTTTCCCATGTCAAACCTCTGTTTTCTGCACTATTCATTCACTTATAACCCACAAGTCTACTGTTGTTTACAGCGCTGTGGCCTGCCGCTGTCTTTTTGTTTGTTTGTTAAAATGACCTCAGACAATAAAGCCTAATATCTGCTGTTCAGTACTGAAGAAATTTATACTTTTTAAAATTATGCAAAATTGCAGAATATTTTTAAGGTTATCTGCTATAAAAACCCAGGCCAGGAAAATCTCCTTCACATTTTTCTGTTTTATCCTCAGTTACTTTGACAAAAGGCATCTGCTGTGCCTCTGATGAAGTCTTACATGTATCAGTGCTGATAAATGATCAGAATTATAATATTTCTGAGGCAAAATTCAATAGAATTAAATCCGGACATGTGAATCGGAATCAAATGGATTATAGAAATCAGGGATGATACCCAGCCAGAAATCCAGAAAACACGTTATATGCTGCGATAAATGCACTGCCCAAGTGTTCCCTCTCCCCACTGCCTTTCAGCAGCAGGCAGCAGCAAACAGATCGTCAGAGGAGACGAGATGATGATTAAGTTTAACATTGTCTACAATATTGCTAAAGAGTGCCAATGCACTTTAAGCACAAGCACTTTTTCAGTAGCCTAACTGATCTTTCTTGTAGAATGTGCGTCAAATAAAGAACTTTGTATTGACAAGATTGTAAGTTAATAGTTTATAAATCAATACTGTCTGTATGGAAAGCAATTTTCCCCCCAAAAAAGCTTACATGTAAAACTAAGGTGTTAAGCGATGCGGTTGAAAAATTTGGGTGCGCCTAACTTTTGTGCTGGTGTGCCAAACCTAAAAGAGTTAGGCGCACCAGTGCAACCATGGCAAAAAGTTAGTCTAGAGCCCTGATACCTGTACATCGGTTCCCTCTAATTTGGTTACAGTAATGTCGCTGTAACCATGTGGCACATCTACCTGGAAACCTGAAGACCTCACAGCTGGTTTTACCATGGAAAGTCGAGAAGCCACATAAGCAAAGAAAGACATTCAGGATGATTCTTAGTATTCTTAGTAGTGGGCTTTATATGGGCGAAATAAAAATTTCAGTACAAACAGAAAAAAAAAATGGGATATTAAAAGAAAAAACGCCAGTAAAGAAGTGGCTAAAAAAAAAAAGAAAGTGCTTGAGAAATTTCAAAAACATTCCAGCATTAAAAAATAAAAATGAAACAAACAAGGAGCCCTGTTAATTGTAATCAGTGCTTATTCAAGTCTTGATTCTTGGCGTTGTAGCTGTATTGCACTACACTCAAGTGAAGCAGTGGCAACAGGCTGGTACACTGTTTAGTACTGGTAACTATCCAGTGAAACACCAGCTGTGGGAATCAAACCAGTACACACTGCAACAGTATACACAGTATAAACTGGGGATAGAATTATGAGGAAAAAACTTAAAGGTCTCCTTCTTCCTTTTGTGAATGTGTTTTTGGAAAATGGACCAAAGTAAAATGAATCCGGTTTTTAACCTCTCAACATCGGCCAGCTCGAGCATTTATGGTTAGGAGAAGGGGAAACTGTGATTCCAGGGTGAACTAAGACTTCCTGTGGCTAAAACCCAAACCCTGATCTAGGAGGTTAAATCACATCTGGATTAACCTGGTAAAGCAGGAAGGGGATTTTTTTTTGTTTGTTTGTTTGTTTTAATACGAATCCTTTTTTTTTTTTGTTGCCATTTTTCAAAGATAAA
>VUQR01012600.1:66671-78830 GCA_015108515.1 Hemichromis elongatus | reverse complement strand
GATAAATATTCTTCCTTAAAATTTTGATGGGCAAAAATTTATTTTCATTTGATAAATTTTACGTGCATTTTACTCTTTATTTACTGGAACTACTTTCATCAGAAGGACCAGTGTGTAGGAGTCCTGAAGCTCCATGAGCAGAAATGTATATGGCATTCATAGCTATATTTACATTAGTGTATAAGCACATGTAACTACGCATTGCAATTTTTTTAGCTTAATTTGAGCCATTTTTATCCACACAGTGAGAGTTTGTCCTGCATCCAGAGCACTGCACCGTCAGTAGGTAAGACTAAGAAAACCAAACGGCCCAAGAGTGAGCCTTTGGTGATGGTTGGGATGTTTTCTGCAACCTTAGATGCTACAAAATCCTACGCACTGGTTGTTTAACTTGTGCATCTCTGTCATAATAATGCACTCTGAAAAATACAACATAAAACTGAAGAAACTAACATGGATACAGGGACATCCTATTAGGTAGTAAAACTCAACACATTAAATTTAGCACTTTAAAAGACAAAAATTTGGTGAAGTTTGTTTTGTTTGTTGTATTTGTTTTTTAAGGATCAGAGCGAACGCTCAAATAATCAGGTTGGTCCTGTGTTATTAGACAGCTTTGCGTGTCTGTAAGCGCTTCACCTGCCAGCAGGCAGAGAAGCAGTTTACCCGAAATGATGCAAACACGTCAGACTCCCAAATGAGCAGAAACACTGGTTTTGTTCATGGACGGGCAGAAATTCTGCAACGCCTGTCTTTGCATTTCTGCATGTCTCCCTCTAGAGGCCGGAGGTCACACTACGCCCTCGCTTAAATATGTGACGTTTGCCAAATGTCTGCCCGTTTTAAAAGCACTAAAGAAAGAAAATAAACTTAATACACAAAATTAAAACATTTCTTTAAATAGCAGCTCTTTAAAAAGGAATGACAACAAATATGATACAAAAGGAATAACAATGTCAACAACAACAACTTATCGAGCTCCGTCATTCACACCATACCCATCCTCATCATCATCATCAAATACAAAGTCATGAAAACAAAAACCGTCTGATTCTATGGGCTCATTTTCTAATGGAGGTGGTGTAAAGCAGGGACTGCAGGTCACTGACAGCTCCAAGGTCAAGGGTCATCATAAGCCTGCGGCGGTGGCCTATCCACATCTGTGTATCCGTTTGTCTGGCTATGACTGGTGGCATCAGAAGAAGAGGGTCTTTGGCGGAGGCGAGGAATCATTAGCCACGGGCGCTGAGGTGGAGCCCAGGGAGGAAGAGAAGAAGGTTTTTGACCCTTCTCCTCTTCATCCCTCATCATTCCTTAACCTGTCCTGTGTGTTGTCAAACTGCCCCACCTCCGGTTGCCCTCAGAGCTCCAGCTCCTTGGACACTTTGGTGGCAATGTCTCTAAAGGCTAACGGTGCCCCCCAGAGGCGCTTGAACTTTACGCCGCTGCTCTGGCCCAGCCCGCTGGGCAGCTGGCAGACCTCGGCCTCGAAGGCCACACGGGCTCCGGCTGCTCCATGGGTGCAGGACAGGAGGAAAGGCCCGGCCAGGTGGACCTGGCAGCCGCAGCCCTGTGCCGCCTCACGCAGCGCTAGCACCACCTCGGCCGGGTCACGGGGGCTCCGCACCCTCACATCCCAGCCGCATCGGGGGGTCCGGGGCTCGGCCGCTTTCTGATGCCCAGATAGATGGCGACTACAAAGTTTAAGAAAGGGAGGGGTGATGCAAATGGAAGAGATTGATGGAAAGTTTTTAAGAGAAAAGGAGGAGCAAAGGCAGAAGAAGAGATTTAAATGTAGGATGATGAATGGAAAAATGTGAAGACAAGTGATTGAATGTGTAGTTGTGTGAGAACATGAGTGGTTAGGGGGAGGGGAGGAGAAGAAAGACAATTAATATCACACACATCACTGGATTTTTATTCTGTTCCTATGACGCAGATGAGTCAAAGTCTGTTTCTACAACAACAGATTTTTTTCCACATAAGATATGCAAATAAACTGATAAATTTGTTTTCATTTCTTCATTAAAATGTTTTATAATGAGCAGCACGATACTGATATCAGACTGTTCAGTGTAATCAACACTTATCGTCTGTAATGGACTCGACTTTTTGAACTTTTGTTCTGGAGCAACACATGACAACAAATAGCGTTTTCTATTAGTCCAACAATATAGTTCTATTATCTACCACAGTGAGACACACTCAGTATCTACCACCACACCACAGTCTGTTAGCTAATGTTAGCCTGGTGCAGCTGGTTTACCTGCTGTTTTTAACCTGAGACTGGACTGGAGCAGCTGAGGCTGAGAGGGAGTGCACACCAGTTTTATAAAATACAGAGAGACCGAGACTCAGTTTACAGAGATTACAGTACAAGAGATGAGTGCCAATTCTGAGCTATGGTTCAGTGGTCTAATGTGGCTTTTGATTACTGACGAGAATATTTTTGAATGTCAGCCAGAAGGGAAAAATATCTGTTTGCGGGCCATGATTTCTGTTAAAGTGTGTCTCATATAAATAATATGAAACAGCACGAGTGCCATTTCATTGACATTCACTTCTGTAGCCTCTGAGTAACAAATAGATGAACAGAGTAGACAGCAGTAACAGCCATTTATAGCAGGTCAAATTTCTGATATGATTTTTTTTAATTTAAGATGCTTGCAAGTAAGAGACTTTACATTATGTATTGTGTTGTCTTTGTCTTTAAAGTTAACAAAGACTTTAGGATGATTATGACTAAAAATTAAAGGGCCTTCATCCTACCAGCACCCCAGTACAGGTGCTATAGCACATGATAGTGACTGTATACAGGTAGAGCAGGTAATTACACAATACTGAAAATAACAAACCAAATTTTAATCATTCTTTATACTGCTGAGTAACTTAATCTATACCTTACAGTAAAGTTTATAATTCCCATCTTAATCTACAGTATACTGATGACATAATTTCCTTAATTAACAATTTGACTTTGAAAAATAATTGGTAACTAAACCGTTAAAAAATGCAGTGAAGCAGCTTTTATCTGTAACAGTTGACAAGCACTGAGAAAGTGAGAAATCTGACTGAAGGACTCACACTGTTGAGCTTTCTTATAAATAGCTTCGTGCGTTTCATTATTCATGAACTGTTTCGGCTGCGTAAGGGAAAAAAAGCGCTCTATAGGTTATCGAGGGTTACTTCTGCAAGCCTGCAACACATGTGAACTCTTGACTGTGATTGGTGAAAACACCGCTTGGCTAACCTTGAATTCAGTGAGTGTGTACGATGTGTGCTTCTGCCTCCTGCGTGCTTCGACATGTTTCAGTGTAAAAAAAAAAAAAAGGCCTCTGTTGGAACTTTATATCCTATACTGGTTAAAACGTGTTTACTCACCTTGTGACCGGAGATCTGCTGATTCTCTCAGGTTCGTCTGTGACCCTCAAGAAGAAAAAAAAATATGTATCTGTTAGAAATCAATCGGCCAATCACTTTCTCACACAACCCCTCCCCCTTCTACACCCCCATTTCCTGTCAATCAGCTGCACAGCTAATGGACCAGTCCACTAATCACGACACAGAACATGAGCTTCAAATCACAGATGGATCACCGACCTGCACTCACTGCACTGAAACACTGGATGGATGTGAAACCACAAAAACGAGTGAGAAGGATAAACAAATGCCGAGGGGGTGAATTTATGGCAGCAGACCAGGTTTCAACATATAGTGTTTGTTACACGGCTCACGCAAACGCAGATTTTAATGCTGGTAGAAGCACAAATTAGTGAGTCACTAGATGCCAGCAGGGTATTCATGAGATAAATTAGTACTGGCAACTTCTTCACAGGCTTTGTGACTGCATTTCACGACTTTTGTTTTAGCTTATTGCAGAAAAATACTCGACAAATCGACTGCTATTTTCTACTGCTACTGCAGTGCGAGCGGCAGTATTCATCCATTCACACACACTCACACAGACACACATTCAGACAATGCTTTATTCTGTGCACCTTTTGTTTAATATCATGTCCACACTCTCACACTGATGGATGCATCGGCAGCTATTTGTGGTTCAGTGTCCTGCTGAGGACATTCAGACTAGAGGAGCCAGGCATTAAACCACCGGTCTTCTGGTTAGTAGATATGGTACACTATGACATCATAAATTATGATTATGTTGAAGAGCAGGAGGCAGAGCCTTCATCTGTAACCATCTCATAGTTTGGATTCAGGAGACAGACGCCCTTTCTAATTTTAAGATTAGGATTCAAACTTTCATTTTTGATGAAGCTTATAGTTAGTTAGTTCCCATGATGCACTGAGCACTTCTTCTTCCCCTCCACTCCCCTCTTTAATAGCCCATTGCTGCGTGTCATTGACTTGCTGTCTGCTCTCTCCTGTAGTTTGTGCCGTCTGCCAGACCACATGATTTGCTATGATTACACTCACACAGACGGGATGGCTAATACACTTCCCATCTTTGTCCACCAGGGGCCACTGTTGTTATTCACGTACTTGACTGATGGCTTCCTTCCCGCCAGCATGGCAACCTGATCTCTATTCCTGGAAATGGGGGTGACTTTGAAGGAGCCAGCAGTGAGCCTTCACTGGCAGATTAAGTTTGAAAAACGAAACCTAATATGAACTAAAATGACCGTTGCTCTGACTAAGGAGCTGTTATGATGCAGAGGTTTTAATCAGAGCTAAACAAATGTTTAGATTGCGTATCACAATGTTTTGACCGCGTCACTAAAAATAAAATGTAAAGAGCAATCTGTCCTAATTCTCAGGAATAACCACTGGGATACACCTTTACGGAAAAAAAAGTTATCCAAGTAATTAGAATGTGAATAACACTCCTGCTCCTCCAAAACAAGCAGCATCACATCCTTATGGAAGAATTCAAGCGTTTTGTGAGCAATGAGTCTGCAGTGGCAGACTGACCAGACTCTTCTGCTGTGAGTCAGTGACTGTGTGCAAACGCTAAAGTATGTAAACTGCAAAAATAAAAGAGAAAAAAACAGATTGTGTGGGGGAGAAAGAAGCAGAAGAAAAAGAAGAGCACAAGGACGCACAAAGGGAGAGAAAAAAAGACCAAAACTGTGACGAGAGACAGGCAGAGACGCTAGCTGCAGTGTAACAGAACAATCTGCTTGTATCATGAGGAAGAGCTGTGCGAGATCCCAGTTTAAGACACAGATAAACTGTGGTTATATAACCAATCCTGGTTTAAGACGGCACTGATGCTGGGTCAGTCTGTCAGGATGACTGTAGCAGCCCGAGACGCTGCTTACAAGCCTCTGCTCCAGCGGAGTGCTAAGACACATGCTGGGTACATTTACAGTCACGGTTCAACTTATTTTTTGTATCACATTAACTGTCCTGTCACTATAAAAGTTATATAATGATCCATTAACTTTCTGCCACCTTGTATACCATATAGTAACAGCAATCTCCACATAGCTTCAGTCCAAAATAAAACATGCCCTGTGCATCCTGTGCACACAGCCTTCTAGTCTCCTCAGTTTGTTTCCTCTAGAAAGAACCCTTTGCTGTGGACTGGTGCCAAAAATAACTTTGTAAACACGGAAAATAAACATTTTATAACATTAGACGTGAAGAAGAAGTCAAGCTAGTTATCTAGAAGTGTATGAAAGTGATTTTGACATACATTGCCCATAAAACACATTCAGGAACGCACCATACGTCTCACCTCTTACACAGAACCTGTCTGTCTTCATTATGCTCTTCTTCCTTCACCCCCCCCCCCCCCCCCCCTTTCTTTCTGTACTGGTTTCTCTGCTTTCTCTGAGAATCTAAAGCTCTGCTGCTGCACGACTGATGATTTGTTAGCAGCATGGACAAACATATGGTGTTGATTTTGTGACTCAAAGTAGTGCAGTTGGTCTGCAATAAACTCATACTCCAGGGAAGACACACACACACACACACACACACACACACTCATAATGTTGTTTATTCTACACTCTGCATGACCAACAGCGTGTATGTTGTCCATGCGCTTGTTTGTGAGTACCGATTTCTAGCTATATGAGCTAAGAACCTAACGTCCTACCTGATGGTAACATTTAAAGCCATATTACAGTAAAACAGAAAACCTAAACTTACACTTGAAATGGAACTAATTCACTTTTTTGTTGCTTTTAAGAGCTTTGCTGGAAGCAGGTAATAGCGCTATGCTGTTTACAGCCTGTAGTGAGTGCTACAGCCTAAAGCCGAGCCACTGGAGACGGGGGCGGTGACAAACAGACAGACACTAAAGCAGACAGCAGCTGATCAGAGATTTAGAAACACAAACACGCTGGTTTTGAGATAAAGCTGCTCTACTGGGAGAAGCACCCATCAAATATTTCATCAGTGTGGACTCGATCTGCAGAGTTTAGTCTTACTGCATTTTAAGTTTCTAAAGGGAAATTTTAATCCTGGGTTTTTATAACCTTTTACCTCAGTTAATGGAAACATAAGACCATGTGTGTGCAAACAGTGACCGATCATGGGTGAATAAGCACATAACATAACATAAAAGGAGAAGATGTATTACAACAAATTTCTGCATGCTAAGCAAGTTAAACTTGGGACTTTTTAAACCTTTTCCTTTTTAATGCAGCAACAACTGCTTTTATCAGCATAATGTTTTTTTGTATGAATGCACAATGAATAACCAGAAGAAACAATGTAGTCTAAAGTTATGCACTATTATGTTATATAAATTGAACAACTTTCTGACTATAATATTGAGCAGTAATGAGCATTGATGGTACAATTCTAATAGTGCTGACCAAAACTGCACAAATTAATAAAGGCAGCATTTCACTTGCAGTCAATGCTCACAACAGCCCCGCCTCTAGTCAATAAGCATATAGTGTATTTTAACCAGCTTTAATCACAAGACAAATATGCTTTATAAAAAAATTCCTACTGCAAGCAAAAGAAAATATTTAAAGTGGACATATTACACTCTTTCATATTTTATCTGGTTCTGGGTTTGATTCCACTGGCGGGGGGCCGATGTCTTGCATAGATGCCTTTGGACTCCCAGAGTCCACAGACATGCATGACTGGTTAACTGGTGAATCTAAATTGGCTGTAGGTATTGCCCTATGGAAGCTGTGATAGGCTGCAGACGCCCGACTCAGGTGCGTTGAGGCAACTGTTGTTGTGATTTGTTGTCATATAAATAAAATCGAACTGAATAAATGAAAAAGAAAAAGAAAACAGATGAGCGTCTCCTGTTCCAGAGGTGAACACTCATACAAAATTTATTCACATTTTTTAATTATGCAGTCATATGTTAAATCAATCCCTGTGAGCCAAAAGATCAGACTCAAACTGCTAAAACAACAGTTTTTTTGTTTGTTTTTTATTTAACGTTTTCAGTTCTTTATGAAATCACTAAAATGGTCATCTCAGGATCTGTGGATGCAAAGCTACCCTCTTTGGACTTAGCATAATAAGTCTACTTTAAGACTCTAAAGTGGATAAATTCTTATTTTAATACTTCAAAAGACATCTAAGATTTTTTAAGACCTGCTAATGTTATTTCATCCATCAGCTATTGTTCCCTATAAAATGAATCTACCTTTTGATTTTTCGCCATGAAGACAAAATATTAATTTTACTGAGACAGTTGACTTATATTTACATTAGGATAGGATAACATGAGTCACAGGGTTTTCTTGATGCACATGTGCGAAAAAAGGGTTTTGGAGTTTTATTGTTGTTCTTTACTTTTTAGTAACTGAAAACAGAATCCTTCAGGTTGTATTTAACCCAATTATTAATTGAATTACTAACTGTAGAGTAGCTTTGCCTCAGATAAATGTTTGTATAACTAAACTCCGACCTGCAACAGACAGCGAATGAGGGGTAGAGGGGATGACTGAGCACTGGCAGGCAGACAGACAGTCAGATGGACAGAAGCAGCCAGAAAACATGGGAAAGGAAGACTTACTAACTGTTTTTGTTCCCTGCGGGAGGGTGCAGCCCGACATGGACTTGTTTGAGCTCTGACGTTTAGAAGGGTCAAGAGTGACCCTAGGAGGAGAGAGGAAGAAGAGAAGGAGGTGAAGAGAGGATGAGAGGAATGGGAAAACAAAAAACAAAAAATTGAAAGTTTTTGAAAGAGACGTGAGTCGAAGAAAAAGCAAGTGAAGGGGTAAGACAACATAGAGTGACAGTAAGAAGCACAGGTAAAGAATTCAACATCAGGTACTGTAGTTCAAGAAAAGAAGGATAGAAGACTGGCAGGTGACTGGCAAGAAAAAGCCAAAGTGGTTAAAGAATCAAACAAACAAACAGATAAAGCAACAATAAGCAGCCAAGAAGAACCGTGAAAGACATACAGTATGTCCACCTGGCCAGCAGACCTGGGTCAGATAGGTATATCATTTACCTTTTTAGCTTAAATTACCAGTAAAGTAAGGCGAAGGTGCCTCAGGATTACAGTTCATGGGAGGAACTGAAAAGACGAGGTAACCATGCTGAAATAAAACCAATTTTTTTATACAGTAAATTCAAACTGGTCTTCATATAGTGTCCATTGATGTAGATGTGATTAGTTAAGAGAGAGTGCTGTCGCAGGATTGTGTGTTTGTGTGTTTACTGTTGGTGGCAGTACAAAGACAGCTTTACTTCTTCAGGACAGATGAATTCATATTTAGTCTTATAATGTAGTAAAGTGTAAACACTAGGGACATTACATTTCCCCACACTCGAATCTAAATAACTAAACAAATGAATTAGTGGAGTAAACAGTAGTTTAACTGTCTGTCATGTTTGAATCTGTGATTAGCAGTGGGTGGAAATTTCAGCGAAGACGTGGATTTAAAATGATCTTGAATGATCTTTGATCTTGAATGTGAGCAAGTTAAATTGTCGAACAATATTTGAACACTATTAGACCCAGGTCTGAGATTAAGGAGGACAGGTTCTGAAGCCTGTAAAGCTGAATTATTAGAGAAGGAAGGCTGGTCGGTTAGTACTGGTTAAGGAGACGTGACAGGCAGCAAGGTTAGCTAAATGATCTTCATGTGCAGAACTACACTGTCGAGTTATACGCTTATAATCAGACAGGCCTGTACTGTCACTTTACCACAACGATTAGCAGTATTACTCAAACATTTAACAAAAATATGTGCAGATGTATTAACAAGCAGCAAACCCTGAAGTTGAAGTTTGTTTATAATCTGTTTTTCTACCAGTTAGCCTCTGTCCGCTCCCTATTTCTTTGTTACTTTAAACTTTCAAAAAAAGTAAGACTCCACATTAAAACATCTGGCTTCTCCGCTTACCTGCGAGTCAACTTGGAGGTGATTTTGCTGAGCAGGTTGGTCGTACCCCGGGTCCTGGCATGGGGCAGTGAGCTGGCATCATGGGACAGCGTAGGAGATGCTGGAGGAGCGTGAGAGGGAGGCCGGCGGTCTCTAATCTGCCCTCCGTGAAAAGTGCTCCTCACTGTGGATCCCCGGGACAGACGCGAGGAAGGCGTGGAGGATGAGGAGGAGGTCCCAGAGGCACCTGCAATGCTGTGGGTAGAGGGGGAGGCAGGGGGGAGGCGGTGGGATGTGGAACTGGAGAGGTGGATGGGGGTGGAGAAGTTTAGCAATTTAGACCATTAGAATGAGTGAACCTGTTCGGGAACCATATAAGTACCAAACCGTTTATACATATTTGAATATGGCTTTTCCAAACATCTGGAAGGAAGTCGGTTCAACATACACAGAGTCAAACCAGAGAAATTACATTCACATTATAACTGCAGCGTAGGCTGTTTGAGCTGATGTTAGGCAACAATAACAAAACTGTGCATTTTCACTTCACTTTCTGACCCCAAATAGACTAGAGTGACCCAACTTCACTGGAAAAACATGCTACCTCTGCAGTGATGTGACTCACTGATGTGTTTGTGACAAACAAAGGCTCGAATGAATTGATGGCAGAAAACACTTGATAGTAGAATAAGTTGTTTTCATCTTTAATTTTTTTTTGGCATCAAGTGCAGATTATTAGCAGACTTATGGTTTTAAGTTGGATCTAACATGCCAAGTGCATTTAAAAACAATCAATCATCATGAAACAGGGTGTCTTCATGGCTTAAACTGGGTTATAGACAAGCTCCATCATTAGTGTGCAGTATTAAAAAAATCTATGGACACTGATAACTGGCTGACTGATAAAAGGTGTATTATCCTTGAGTATATTAAACCACAATTAACAACTTAACAGTTTAAAAAACAATTATTTGTACAGTTTGATTTTAGAAATATAATGAAAGACGTCACCAGGTGAAATTATAATGAGCTGTTCGCAAACAGACTTTATTTCAGACTTTTAGACTTTTTTCAGACTTTTCACTCTTCTTGAAAAGTCTGAAATAAAGTCTAAAAGTAAAAGACAGGAAGACAAGCAGAGCTAGCTATCAAATATTTCACACAGATTGTTTTCTAACCTGGAAATTAACCTAAAATATTCTCTTTCGTTTGAGCCCCTTCATGCCCCACCACCTCATGTCCATTTCCCTTCTCCTGTCACACATTTATACACCTATGCACATAAACCACACACACACCTCTCCACCCCTGACTCTCTGGCTGGCTGGTGGCCTGAGGCTGCTTTTCATAACGCTCTAGATAACACCCACACACAGGGTTCAAGTGGGACAGAGCCATTAGATGGGTTAAGCTGAAGCGCAGCCGTTGCAGAGCAAAATCGTTTAGCGTCAATGTGAACTGGCTGCCTACTGAGGCTCACCTCGGGGGGCACACGGGGGACGGAGAGAGCAGAGGACAATGGGACCGGGGATGGTTGGGAAAGTGACTGCTTGATAAGTTAAAGCAAAGATGTCAAACATAAGGCCCAGGGACCAGAATGGGCTCGGCAAAGACTCCTACCCGACCCAGTGGATCGCTCTGGAAAATGTGAAGGGGGCATAAGATTTCTGAGGTTTTAATAGTTTTCCTAGTGATGAAGACCTCCCCTGTGGACATCTGTATAATACCGACGTAATTAAGTAATAGTTAAACAATTAAAGGATTACAGATGTCTTAATCTGTCATACAAAATCTTGTTTGTTTGTTTTTTATAATGGGGTCACATTTAATAAACAAAGAAACAAAAAACCCCAACAAAAACAGCATACTGTTGAATATGTTCTCTCTTATATTAAGATATTTTGAAGATTAAATGTCGAATTAAGGTTTTTTAGACTGACAGACAGTTAAGTTTCATTGGTCCGACCCTTTTAAGATGAAAACGAGCTGTATGTGGCCCACAATGTAAAATAAGTTTGACATCCCAAAATTTTGAGAAACTCCTGATTTCTGTTGTTAATGTATACATGGATTACTACAGCTGACCCATTTCTTTCTTCATTTACCAAGGAGCATCTGCAGTATGTCCTGATAATGAAGTCCCTTATCTTGCAGTCTTATCACAAGCTGACCTCAAACATGAACTTTGGACAGTTTCTGAGGAATACAGCTTTCCTTTCTCACATGTAGCACAAGCAGGAAATGGCCCGCCTAATGCTTTGTCATTACTGCAAATACTTTTTGTGCTTTAGGTGAGGGAGTTGCCCTGGTAGAACGTGCAGCAAGGAGGACACATGACGCCCACTGTAAATACATTCAGTTATTAACCGCCGTGGTCACACATCGACCCCCAGAATGCGATGTACTAGGTTGCTGGCAGGTTAGAAATCAGCTAATATTCGATCTGACTGCATCAAATATTTGTGCTCTCACGTGCACTTCTGTTAGGTGAGACCTTGAAATGTTCAGGGCTGCAGTGCATTTATGAAAACAGCTTCTGCACACATAGTTTGAGCTCTGCGTGAGGACCTGATGTACGCAATCAAGGAACGAACAGTCACGCACATTCAAGTACCGAACATACTCAGTATTTTGGATCTTTATTCTGATCTTTTAGGACTACAGGTTAGTCAGTTTTCATGTACAATTTGTGTGTGTGTGTGTGTGAGAGAGACTGTGTGTGTGTTTGTTCTTAGATGCACGTGATTTCCCCATCAACCACTCTGGCATGGCATCACATTGACAAGGCCTCTGAGGCAAATGGAGGGTTATGTTGGTGCAACGCCAGTCCTCACTTCATCCTGCTGCTCCCTCCTGTTCAACTCCTCTCCCGTCTTTTCCT
>VUQR01012600.1:32989-66584 GCA_015108515.1 Hemichromis elongatus | reverse complement strand
TTTATCCTGTACACTCTACCACCACCTGTTAAATCATAACGGCGAGCTACAGCAGAGGACGCTGCCTCGGTGTAATGCCTGCATTGAACAGTGTGGGGTGTGTCTTCTCTGCTCACAGGAGAGAACAGCAGTGATTCAGCATTTCATCCAAATCACCAGTTGGTGTTGTTTTTTTTTTTGGTTTTACCCTCTTCCTCGTATCTATCTTAGAAAGCACGATGGTAGGTAGACACGTTTGTGCAGTTTACTGATGTCACACTATTGGCATTTTTTTCATACCGACATTCACTGCTTCTTTGTTGCCATCATATGATACCTCCTCTTACCAAAAATGATTTACACAAACACTTCATTCATGTTTTGTGCACTGATTTCATTGACTAAGATGTGAAAACTGTCTTGTATGCACTTGGTACACCCTTCGCCTGGCCTAACCCTAACTGCCCCATCTGTGCAGAAATTTTTTTTTTTACTGGAGGTCAGACAGCAGACAGAGACCTCCAGGCTCTCCCTCTGAGAGACAAAATTAAAGCGTGATAAAGAGACAGAGGGGCAGAAAACAGGGCAGACAGGCTGAAAGTGAGAAAGTGACCACAGGAAAAGAGAGAGAGAGTGAAGTAGAGTGAGACAGACACAGCAAGAGAGGGGACGGTGACTGCCATGCTCAGAGACTGACAAGGAGACAACCATCTGTCGTAACAACAGACAGTTCACACTGGGTACACAGAGTTGCACACAGAACAAAGACAAAGCCACTGATACGCAGTGTTAAGCCCTTCATCCTGTCTTGAAGACACAAAATGTGTGTGTGAAACACGCAGAGCCCAGAACATGCTAAGCTTTGTGCTAAAAGGGGACAAGCTGTACCAGTCAAACCGGTCTTTACAAAACTTATCACACTGACATGTTCCACTGTACTTGCAAATAATACAAATGCATTTTCCAAAAACCAGCCATTTAATCACCAGTCTGAACTTCAATTCTATACTTACTCACGGCCTTTAAGGCTCTGCAGGGACAAAGTGGGTGTAATCTAGAGCTGTGTGAACTGAGGTGAGGGTGTAGCTAGCCAGACCTAACGGTCTATAAATGTATCATATTTAACCAAGATTCTGATTTTGAGGTTTAAAGTGACAGGCGACTTAACAGGCTGTGTTAAATAAATATATTTATACACATGTTACTGAATGTGGTCTAAATGCACACAAATAAAGCTAATCTGCCTTCTTTTGGTTTTAAATGATTTCAGAAGAGGCGTCTTGAGAAATAAATTAAAAAAAAAAAAAATCTGCATTTTGAAAGATCTCATTAGTTCCCTCTGAGTGGACCTTTTACTTCATATAAACATTTGCAACTCTCACCTGTTTTCCTTGCCGTTTTGTAGCAGGGAGTGTCTATCGGAGTTGGATCGGTCTGTGCACACATATGTGTTCCTTCGAGTCATTGCACTAGCAGGGATGTTATTCTGGGGGAAAAAAAACAGAAGCCTGTAAATTTGGTTAAAACCAACTTTGACACAGATAAAAGGGTCTCTTAGATCACGCTTTACCGCTCAAAGCAAAGAATGCTGCAAAACTGAATGAAATTCAGGAAAAAGTCGCACTGCCAGCTGAGTTTATCTGAAAACAAAGATTTCCCTGGATTGACCTCTGACACCTCTGAGCTCTGCCTGTATCTGCCGTGGAGAACATTAAAGAGTTAATCTCAGATTATTCCAACTGCAGTCTTCAACCCTTTGCACGCACATTATGCTCTTCATTTCTCATGCTTAATCTCTAATCTGATGATTTATCTCTAAACATGTAACAGATTTACTACTCTGATTCTCTCTATTCTGTGGAGGATATTTTAGTTTTGGTTCCCATTATATTTATTTTAACGTAGCCGTAGGGTGATCTGAGGTAATTGGATTAGATGGACTGTTAGTGTTCTGCCATCTGTTGTATTGATAAGGGGTTAAAAAGTGACAGATTGGATTCACTGGACAGTTCCTCCCACCCGCACATAAACCTTTTGGTCTCACCGTGGTTGAGTTAACCTCCTTACGTCGGTCGGGTATCTCAGCTTTATTTGGGTTGTGAGCAGAGCTAACCATGGGACTGGAGGGGGCGGGGATGCTACGGGAGCCAACAGTGTTGGTGCTTGGCTTGCGTATCGACAGCCGCTCCTCTCTAAGCCCCGCCCCTTCAGCTACGCCGCTGGGACTTCGTTTGGGGTGTGCTGATCCTGGAACAGCTGGACCGCCTAACAGAGCAAAGAGTTCTCAGTGAGCTAAATTTATGCAGTTTCAAAGTCTCAAGATGAATAAAAGTCTCTGTATGTTGCCTTACAGAAATCAGAGTGTCGTCTCTGGCGGTGGTACGTGGAGGCACTGCGCTGTGCCTTATGGCCAGAAGAGGAAGACTGTGCACCCGAGGAGCAAGAAGAAGTGGAGTGCTTGCTTGTTCCGTTGGTGATGGTGCCGGGCCGGATTCGAGCCAGACTCAAACTGCTGCTAGATCGAGAGTCAGTGACCTCCGTCTGAGATACAGACATGCACAGACACACAAACGATATAAAATTACAACGTGACTGGACTCAGGCATTGATCTTTATCAACCGAGAGCAACAGAGGCTAGGTTAGTCCAGTTCATATGTCAGTCTCAATTAGTCTGGGTGCCATGACTGTAGCACATCACAACTGTGAACAAATTAAGAAGCAATGGCTCCAAATCTATCTTCTCAACTCTGTTTTAGTGCTATATAAACATAATATCCAAGTATTAACCATGACAGCTTGTTAACATATTTATCATAAGGTCAGAAGCAAAGGAAACAATATACCTCGGTCTTGCGTCCCAGCAGCAGGTATGTGGCAGTGAGCTCATTGTATTTTCGATTGGCCAGCGCGTCTCTGATCTCTTCTCTGGTGAATCCCATCCCAATCATCACATCTAAAACAAGAAATACCTCTGAACTTCTGTACAACAAAACATTCTGGACAGTTTAAAATTATGGTGCTAATTGGTGACAAGCTACTGACATTTGACATAAGAGACTGAGCCTATCGTGTTCCACAGTTTGCTCAAAAGCTGAAAATTAGGCCACTTTTGTAAAAGGTACCCACTATTTTTTTTCTTATCCTCACACTAAATAAAGAGGAACACCTCCAAAGGTTTAGGGATAAAAACTCTGCATATAAGGCCTCACTGAACATTTCATTTGAGTAACCTCATGAATTTTTAATTTGATGTTAAATTATTATGAAAATAAACAAGTGATTAAGGTATTTCTCACCAATGCGGCTGGTATCATTAAAGTCCTCCACAGGCTCCATGTGGGGCTTCAGCTCATCGCCATCATAGCCAACATTAATCCATTTGTCTTTCATTATTTGCTAGTCACGAGGAAAAAATTAGAGAAAACACAGAAAGTTTAAAACTGCTACACAAGATGTGAAATGTTTGATTTAAGAAAAAAAAAAGTAAACCCTTTTGATTAAACATTAGCACACATAGCAAAATATCACAAATCTGGCATTTACATTTTCTTTTCGGATAATATCTGCATGCGCTTTGCACTTATTTCACTAAATGTGGAGGAAACCTTTGTCCTCACCTCCAACGAGCAGCGCTTGGTGGGGTTGAGAACCAGGAAGCGGCGCAAGATTCCCTCGCAGTCTGTTGACATGTAGAAGGGCACGCGATATTTCCCCCTCAAAACACGCTCTCGCAGCTCCTAAACGCAACACACATCCCGACACCATTATTAAAACTACAGGTGCACTAAGACATTAACAAAAAAAAAGATTAAATGGAGGTTTATTGTTTTTTTCAGATCCTGCAGTTGTAAATCGGCTAAATGTAGAGAGAACTGTGATTAAGAGCTATTTATAATGACTTCAGACAAATGAAAACTAGTTAACATTGTAAAGGTAAACTACAAGTTTAACTAGTTTTTGCAAAACTGTTTAAATTTTGCTTAATTGACCTTTTACTCTCGCTAACAATCTGGCCTTCAGAGGCACATGACTGTATCTAAAATTAATGGATTATTCTCAAAAGATAAAAAATAAATGAAGAGAAAAAAAAATCAAACATATAAGGCTGTCAGCTCTGAGTCACCTCAAATGACATTTCAATCTGAAAAACGCCGGGCTGATGTCACCCACCTTTAGGTTCTGTCCGTCAAAGGGCAGGGACCCGCTGACAAGCGTGTACAGAATTACCCCCAGGCTCCAGATGTCCACTTCTGGACCGTCATACTTCTTCCCCTGGAAGAGCTCCGGGGCAGCATAGGGCGGGGAGCCACAGAACGTGTCCAGTTTATTACCCGCCATGAACTCATTACTAAAGCCAAAGTCGGCTATTTTGATGTTGGAGTCGGCGTCTAGAAGCAAGTTCTCTGCCTGCAGCAAACATCAGTGGAAAACTGAATATAGACAAGGTGCGTGAACTCTATCATGTATAACTGATTATTATTTTCAATGTGTATAACGCACTTTAGGCCTAGATTAAGCTTTGCATCTTTAAAAGTGTTTCAGGTAATTCAGTTACCTGTAAATAATGGACACAGGCATCTTTACGAGTTCTTATCTAAAAGGAAGACTTTTAATATTTTGTGCCAAGACACTGAGTAATCACCTTCAAGTCTCTGTGTACAATGTTCTTCTGATGACAGTAGTGCACCGCTGAAACAATCTGAGGGGACAGAAATACAAAAGGAGCTCAAACAAGAGAACATAACTGAACCTAATGTTGTTCTTTCAAATGAATGGTTCCTGTGCTACAAGCCCAATTCACACGCTTTCTAAACTAAATTCATAAATTAATAAATTTATTATTTAAAATTGAAAGACTGGATTCTTTCAATGTTCTCTTTCCTGCTCCTTACTTTTTTCTTTTTTTTTTTCTTTACTGCAGGATTTAGTGTAGTTGTGCGTCAGGTTTACGCTGTGACACACTCAGACATACAGGTGAGACCAGCTGTGGAGTTTCACTGACCTGTCTGAACTTGGCTCTGGCCTCTTTCTCCTTCATTCTGCCATGAGCCACGAGGTAGTCGAACACTTCCCCTGGGGAAAAAATAAATAAAAATGGAAACGTTCTGTATTTAAAGTCGGCGTAGAAGTTGCCAAGTAACCTTTAAAGACTTGGTTCTAATTCTTTTCTGAATGAAGACCGCAAAGCTGCAACGCTGCTCCTCCACTTTCATTCAGCAGGTCTTTTTCTTTACTGTGCATTCAGCTGGCTCATTTCAAAGATTGATCTCAAGTGTGCTGGACTGTTAAAGGCATTGCTCTTATTTAATGAACCACCCATCCACAAAGATTAACAATGATTAAAAAAAAATAGCACTACTTAAATAATGAGTTTTTCAACATTCAAGCTACTATCATTAGAGTGCATTAAAATTGGAGGATTATAGTCAGTGGGTTTACAAATGTGCCAAAGAACATTTGGTTGGAAATCAGAAGGAGACAAAAATCCCTTTGGGGTTGCATCGGGGAGGGAAAAGATTTGTAAAATTTGACAAATCAAATGCGTTCCTGCTATAGTGACTCCTTGAGAGTAAGGAACCAACAGCAGCATCAGTGCATTTAAAACATCACAAAAGGTTGTTTTTTTTTGTACAAAGTTATTAATTCGAGTTATTAATTTCTGCAATTTTCACACATTGCAAATCCATCCAGAGAGCCCTTTGACAGGCTGGTTTTGGACCTTGGGCCAACTCCTGTTTTAGAGCACTTATGGCCATAGTCAAACACTAAAAACTTAATTGCAGCAATATTGTAAATGTCAGAATTCAAAATCAGTCAGTGTATGTGTACGCAGAGGTGGGTGAGTGAGAGGAAAATTAAATCTCATTGCTATATTTCAAGGGCAAGATACATGAAAAACATAATGTAGGCAAAGTACATGGACACGTTATATTCGAGAAACATAAAGTATGAAATCCTTTTGTTTGCCCGTCCTCCCTCTAAACATTTAATTTCTTAAACAATGAAGCAGGCTGAGGCTGAGCTGATCTGAGCTGCATGTCGGCTGGTGAGCCGATGCCTCCTTATTAGGCATTGGAAGTAAGAGATCACACAACACACAGAGAGAGCAGCGAAGAGAGATTAAGGGATCGCGAAGACAGAAGAAAGAAAAATAAAGACGCTGCAAAAATAGATTAGTGCCTGGGAAACTGCTGAACAATGCCTGAGTGCCAGACGAATAGAAGAGCAGCTCAGAAGAAGACAGAGGAGAAAACATTAAAGTAGTAAAGCAAGACCTCACTATTGCAAATGGAGTATATTATTAAGTTAATTATCTCTTTGGTTGGACTGTACAGTTCAGAAGTAATGAAGCTAATTGGCACCAATCTATACTTGGCAATGCAGATGAGGGAGGTGATGGTGTCACTCACCTCCGCTAGCGTACTCCATGATCAGGTAAAGTGTCTTCTCTGTCTCAATCACCTCAAATAACTGGACTGTAATACACAGAGAAAGAGATGTTAGCACAAAGTAACAACGGAAAGTGTGGAAAGAGACATATACAACAAAATGTTGCGTGAGTTGATTCACCTATGTTTGGATGGTTCAGAGTTTTCATGATGCGTACCTCTCGAAACACCTGAAAAGGAGAGAATGTAAGCAAAACAAATCTCACATGGATACGTGATGCAAACATGTAAAAGGATGACGGTCTCTGAAATTGCTGCTTTTGGCCAATCGTGGCGTGAAAATAAGACCAAAGTAGGAGTTGTTTATTTCTGGAAGAAAACAAAATAAACTATGGGGGAAAAAACAGAGCTTTATTAATTTTAAATGAACCATTTAACCCGTCATAAAGACAACGCATGTTTAATGAGGATACAGAGGAAACTGTCAGAATTGCAGCTATTTTTAATCTGATTTTTTTAGATTTCACAATAATAAAGTTATAAAAGATGATACGGCAATTAAAACTACATCAATCTGGATCAATTTAATCTCAATTTGAATCTGTTTCAAAGTATTTCATTTATACTGTTTGTAGCTGAATTGAGTTTAGGTCAAGAAAAGGGTAGGGATTCTGGTATATCCATCATCTCTCTAATTTATTCTCCAAAAGAACAGTTAGCTCATACAGTTCACAGCTGGTGTATATACTGCTCCCTTCATTCATCTCATCCCTCCTCACCCACGCAGACGATCATCCTTCTGACCACCTCTGGTCCCTGGGGTCACCCAAGGGAGCGTCCCACTGATGCCAGGCTGACAATAAGGCCTCCTCTCCTGGGGGAGCTTTCCCTGAGGACCCTCCCTACCCCCTCCCAATCCATCACTGAGCTCCAGACTGCTGCCTCATCCTGCCACTCGTATGCAATCACCCTCTCTCTCTTTTTCCTTCCATCTCATTAAAGTAATGCATTTGACTGTGAACACCATTTAAAAGATTACACAGAGAAAGTGCCAGGACTCACAGTGAGACACCCCAATGGCGAGTCATAATTTTTTTTAAAACACTAATTTCACCACAGAAATGAATCAACATCAGAGAAAACTTCAAACAGACCACCTGCACACTGAAAAATGCAATTAACTCAATTCATCAATCATCAGTTCGGCTTCATTTCGTTTCGATTGTAAATATGAAGGGGGAATCGGGCTTCACTGACAGAAGTGTTTCAGCAGTAAACAGAAAAAAACAAACAAACAGAAAACGAGGGAAATAAACAATGCACGTAAGATTAGAGGTGAGGAAGCCAACATGATAAAATAAACAGAGGGACAGAAACGTATATTAGTATTTGTGTCATTTTCTCTCTTCACAGCGATGCCGCAAACCTGCCTCATTAAAAATTCTTTGAGAAAATATTACACATGAGTGAAAAAAGTGAAAGCACGGAAAAAGGACAAAAGACAGAGAGAAAAGCCAGTGAAAAGAAACAGAATACAAAAACAGGAATGCTCCGATGCCTTCATTCTGGTCACACAACCTCAGCTGCCCTGGGAAACACGCTCCTCCCTTATCTCGCCCTCTCTCTCTCTGACTGTTCATCAAACCCAACGCGATTCATGTGTTTACGTCATCTTCAGGCTTATGTTTCCACATGTTTATGCTGGAATTTCTGCATCTTCTCATCTGACAATACAGCAAACGAAGGATATTTTAGATGACACGCCGCCCATTTTCTGCAAATATGAATACACGTATAATTAAAAATTTTGGCTTGGCCTTTGCTTTGCCCTGGACACAAAACATTTAAACACCACTGGACTATATGAACACTTAAAGCTATTGTATAGACAGCAGGTTGTTGGCAAAGATACTTAAAACAGAACAACAGCTATTGTGGCAAGTACTCCATTCTGCCAAGTGAATACTCACAGTACCGTCATATTACACACTAAACAATGGGGTTCTACACATTAATCTTTAACAGACATTCCCTTAATTAAAAGAAGGGAAAAAAACACATTTCCCAATTTAAAACCATTATTTATCCAGTGCATCCTGGGATTAGTCTGTATACATGTATATACGCTACATACGCTGCCTATTCACAGAAATTCAACTTTGCAGCATCTTATTTCAGTCTAGATGGCCGCTGAACATTATCTGTAGGAGAGGCAGTAGCTTTTAATATGAGAAAGAATGCTTTTCTGTCTACTTTAAAATATAATCTGACTTTTTCTCGAGTCACATGTTCAAAGAATTCTCATCCAAGAGGCTGCTTCGCTTCTAAAAACAAATCGTTGAGAGTCTTAGGTATTTAGCCCGTAGTTGGGGTTGTCCCCTTTTAGAGGTGGTCCTGAGGGTCATCGACCCGCTATCGATCATCTGAGTCTTCACATGAGCCAAGGTGTTAAGCTCTCAAGACTACTTGACCTGGTAGACTGAGAGCCTACACAGAAATGTGTTCAAGGAATTTCCTTTCTCACGTTGTAATGTTCCCCGACGACATTACAGTCACCTGAGGCAGCAGCGCTTTACATGCCAGCACCTGTGTACGTTTTTTTCTCGACATGATGAGAGAGATTCCTCGTAGCCAGTGAACCCAGAAGAAAATAAACACTTTAGTTTGCCTACATAAGAGCACGTAAAAGCAGGCAACACGGAAGCTTCACGTTTGGTGACAAAAACAAGACGTGTGACGGTAAACAGAGTTGAAAACAACAGGGAAAAGGGACATAAAACAGAACGCATCGGCAACAATAAAACACCTAACAACACTAAATCATAAAAACTAATTCTTGGTCACCCAGAATTAGTCACTTTAAGATAAAACCAAGGCTGTGACACCAACTGATTGAAAAAGAAACATGACAGACTAATCAATAGATAATGAAATGCAACTGTTAACTGAACCACAGATGATGTTCTCTGGCTTCCGAGTGTTATTAACATGGGTTTCTCTTCTTCTGTTAGATTTGTTTTTTTTTTACCTATCCTTCTTCTCCTGCTTCTAAAATGGGGAGCTGCATTGTCATAAACACAGACACAGTGGGTCCAGTGGGAGTGTGTGTGTAATTGAATTAGGTGCACGGTGCATCAGCTGTTCATCTGAGCTTTAAGAAGTATTATCAGTTAAGCCCGTCCTCCCTCACCGGTACACTCATTCACCTCTCTCCTTCTACATACTCAACCCTCGCTCTCCCACATTTTCTCTCCTGTTTCCTGCCTACTCGGTCTTCTAAGTGAGAAATCAATCCGTGAGCACTGCTTGCTGAGATGTTGCATATTTAAAGATGTGAAAGACATCTGGGAATTGTTTCCAAAACGGGGTGTGTGTGAAAGGAGACTTTAGCAGCTGGCCGGGAAATTGTTGAGTCACCGGTATTGATCTATTTAATCCTCAGCTCGTGCTGCTGTAGAGGCAATAAAAAGATTCTTATTGCACTTTAGGTCCATTTTGAAGATTACTAAGAATTAGTGTAATGTTTATAAAGTTGTTTTTTTAGATTGTGATTAAATGTATAATTATTTTCAATATTTCTGTGCCTTTTAAATTCATACTTTAAATCACTTCCTGGTTCTTACTCACGGTGATGGCTCTGCGTCACGGTTGCCATGCTAACCCAGGTAATAATCCCTGGGCCTGGATCTCCTGCTGCCCAGGGGATTGTGGGAAGTCATGAAATGCCAAATGCATGCAAAGACAAAGACCCACAGCTACTGCCATATGTGGTCCTTTTATAGCAAAATATTGATTTGGGGTCTAAAATATTCAGGTTTAGAAAACAAATTGTTCACCAAATGCAAATATTTACAAGGGAAGTTAATCAGCTGGAGAGCAAACACGCTAACTGGCCAGTGTTTCCTGCAATCTGAATGCAGCCTTCACTTTCCCTGCCCTCTCCTTGTTGTTCTAAGCAGCTTTATTTTCTTTTTAAATGTGTTTCTACATTTTTGTCACCCTCTGAACACCCTTTATTTCTCTCACATTGCCAGGAAACAGAATTCAGTGTTGCTTTTCTGAACATTTACACTAAGCAACTTAATGACCGACTGCTGCAGATTTTTACTTGTCTCTTTCTCATAATGTGAGGAGTACTGCACGAGTTTGATTCATGTGTCTGGCCTGCCAAGACTATTAACCTTTGACCAGTTCATCCCCCCCATCCAGACAAGTATGCTCTCACAAACAGACACAAAGTTAGCGAAGGAAAGAAAACAAGCAAGCTGAAATAGAGAAATTGAGTATTTGATAGCGATATCCACTCCGAGGTATACAGTTTAACACGCTAAAGAACTTCCTCTCATCAGCTGAAGCCAATCACAAGACCAGAGAATCTGAGGAGAAAAAAAGGGAAGAGAGCGAAAGACAAAGAGCAGCAGAATGATGGTGACGAATAAACTCTCCACTGCCACGTCAGAGTACTTGCTGTGAATAACCCTCTGTCTGTGAGTGTGTGAACACTGAGTGAAAGAGCTCCTGAGCCCATGAAACATGGACGTCAGTCTGTTGTTAGGAACTATTCCCTCTAAAACTTAGCATGATGCCTCGTCTGTATGTTTATGTGTGTTCTGTTGTGCCCCTGCATGTCATTTGTATAGCTTTACGTAACCCGCAGTTCAGCTCAAATTGCCATGTTTACATCACATTATTTTATACTGACATCCATTAACATGAGCTGTCTGCATGAAATAAACACATTTAAAACCTGCATTTATGTCACGCCCACAGGCTTTTAGGCACCAGCCATCCTCAAACAAAAAACACAATTAATGCCATTTTGCCCTTCAGCACAGCACAGTTTGATCAAAGGCGGTCCACGTGCACAAAACACTACAGATCATTTGGTGTTCCTGATGTGTTGGCAACAGTTTGCTGAGATACTGTTGCTGCCCTTTTATTAAAAAGACACTTTAGCCTGGTTGCTTCATATTTGTATTTCCTGCTTGCACTAGAGTAGCTTTGCATGATTAACTGTTCAAAATAATCATTGTTCATCTTGTACTGGATCTTGGTAAAGCTCCTCTGTTCAGGACAGGGTGTTTTGGTTTCTTCCCCTTTAAGGCCAAGCTCCTCTAACCACTTTCATTTCTGATTAGCTGCATAAATAAAATGTTTGGTCATTATAAGAGATGAAGTTTGTTTTTTCCATTTGAATTTGTACCCTTTTAGTTCTTGCTGTTGTTGCATTGATCAGTTGAGGTTACGCGCTATTATTGTGTCAGTTTTATTTGTGTGATGTTTTTTATGTTCACAATTGTGTCACAATCTCTGCTGTCCTCTTGGCCAGGCCACACTTGGAAAAGAATCGAGACATTTACCTGCACTTCACCTGAAAGCTTCACTATGCGAACAGAAAGACAGGAAAGAGTGGACTCCAAGTGTTTTCTCTTCCAGATGAAGAGGATAATAATAATAATACCAGCATAATTTTAGATCTGAATAGCAACATGTCTATAAACAATTTCAACTTTGAACCTAAAAAAAATTGCTGGAGACATTTAAATGACATTTATCCAGGCAAATAGCTGAGAAAAAGCCTGAAGCTAATGAAGCACTTCAGCATGCATGGCTGCTTGTGTAGGATAGTTTAAGGCAAACACTTTTTGTTTTGGAGCAGTCTAATAAGCTGCACCGTTAAAAGGGTTTTGCCTCTTTTGCTTATTGCCAGGGAACATTTGCATACATGTTTGACCTTGCGTATCATTGATCCTGAAGGAAAAGCTCCCACTAAACTGCTGCTAAATGAACACCTCGCAGTCCCCCCATTCACTTAATGTACAGCAGTAATCTGAGCTCTCAGGGCTGTTGATAAGAGAAGTTGAATCATTAATGAAGAGAAGCTGGAGTTAAATTCTGGTCTTTTACTGCTTGGTGTTTGACCCAGATCACAGGAATCCTGGCTCAGCTCTAATAAAAACACATACATATAGTTTTATAGATGTTGCCTAAACCAGACAGCAGGCAGAGGGAGAGCACTTGTGAGAAAACCTTCTGCTTTTGGTCTGCCCGCCCTCTTGTGCCTTTATTGTCTAATTATTCCCATCACAGACCGGCACAATAACAACAATGCATACAGCAGCAACAATATGATTATGCGCAGACACCCACACAGGGACAATATGCAGCGTAGCAATCCAGATAATGGCATTACACATGCATACAAAGGCAGAGCAGAGAGTGCTTTGGACAGTGGGTTTATCTGCTTGTTATAACCCATGTAGTCTTATACAAACACCGTCTGTTGTCTTCAGTTGTGCTCTGTATCTTGTCTTTTTTTAGGGTCCCTGCTCCTGCTCCAGTGCCCCAAAGCCACCCCCACCTCCCCATCCCTACATGACGGCCTCTTTTGTTTGCCTGTCTGGAATTTAGCTCCTGGCTGAAGGGGCCTGGGCAAGGGACAAAACATACTTCACAGCATTAGATAGTGGCCCAGCTCTTTTTTGCATATGCACAAACAGTTACTTTCCTTTTTTGCACACTCACAAAGTTTAGCAGCTGCCCACAAAATTCTCCTGTTCTCAAAGTAACACCAATCTTTCTTTATGGGGCCCTGCATACGACACACACCACAAGGGTAAACAAGGACAATAACATTTGATCCGGTATGTTGCTATTAGAGCCCAAAGATATGAACACAAACACAAGACTGTTTGGAGTTTATTGCCAAAAACACACAAGAAGATTCATCTAAAAAAAAAAAATCTTTGGAAGACCACCTTCTTCTTCTTTTCCTGCCAATGTGCAGTTTTAAATGTCAGTTACTGTTCTGCTACACTCAGTCTGGTATCATGATTTCCACCTCATTATACAATCTCTTCTAAGACCATAAAGACCCAAAACTTTGAAGTAAAACAAACTGTTTACAGAGGGTGCAGCTTTGCAATTTGGGAAAGCTCTGCAGAGAAGCAACGCTGGCAGAGATCTGCACTCTGCTGAAGGCCACAGCCTGCGGGTACAACAACAGAAGATAATACATGCATTTATAATATTAACAATAACCACACACTTTATTTATACAGCACTTTTCTTAAGAAAGGTACAAAATGCTCCACAGAGAGCAACTGAAAATAAATTTAAAACATCTAAAATAGTAAGAAGACGTCCTAGCATATAACAGTCTAAGAAGCAGTGTTTAGATGTTTTTTGTCTTACTGCACATTAATCTATCAATGCCCCTTCAGGTAGTTGGACAGATATGCGTCTGATTTCTGATTTTCTGTTGTGTGTCGGCTGCAAGTGAATGTAGAAATTTGGCAGTTCTCTAGAAGCAGGATACACTTTTTAAAGGCTCATAACATGACAACAACAGCGCCTGTGTCCCTGTAGTTTTAAACAAGTGTGCTGCAGAGCTACAGATGGCAGAGAGTACAGCTGTGATTACAGTAGAGCTACTACTGCAACACACCGCCTGGGGAGAAAGGCAGGAAAAGTGGGACGCAGTGTTACAGTAAAGAGAACAAAATAAAGAGATGACGAAGAGGAGAAAAAAGAGAAAATGGAGCGGCGGGAAGAAGAGAGAGGTAAGTGGGGCATAAAGCTGACAAAACATAGATTGAGGCAGCGCAGCATGAGCTGCGTAGAAGAACGAGATGAAGCAAAGAGCTTTGGAGTTGGAAGAAGCCGGTGCGCGTTTCTATTTCAACTCAACTGTGAAGACGACAACTTTTGAATATTAATGCTGTGAAAATTAAAATGCAAATTGTGTGCTTTTCCACTAGGAACACTAAAGTGAATCAATCAATCTTCCATGAAATACAAAAGACTGATTAATATTGACAAATATTCTTCACTGTGAGCTACAGCTGTGTTTACTTCTTATTCTCCTTTAAAGGATGACATATTGGAAGGTTCTGACATGTTCTAGTTTCACAAAGCCAAACTTAAACCATGTAAACTGGTAAAGTTTTGTTTTATCCAAAAAGATAATGAAAAACGTTCCCTCTTTATGTGTCACTCAAAGGAAAATGATTATATTATATAAACATAACATTGAAATTGATCTATAATGAAATTTAACACTTTTTCAGCCCACAGACAAAGTGATAACTGGAGAAAGAGACAAGCAGAGAGTGAGTGAGAGGAAAAGTGGCAGCCAGACACAGACAAAGAGATGGAAAGAGACAGTGTCACCTGGCAGCATGCATAGTGTCCTACACCAACTACAATAATGCTGACAGGACAGGACGTAACGGGCAGCCCCTGCCCCGATACAGCTCCGCTATGCAGCACTACACCACGACCAGGCTGCAGCATACACAGGCAGCTCTGAACCACACCTGATAAAACCAGGATCTGCGATTCAACGCTTGAGGAGCAGATTAATGGTGTGATTAAGTCAGCGTATCACCAATGGAACCGAAGGCACTTTCTGTTCTGAGAAAACCCGGCCATTCTTATGAATGCTGTTCAGCAAAAGCGCTGTGTTCCCAGCGGACACACACAACACACAAAGTCATCCCCCAGATTCACACAGTCTTTTTCACTGCATTGAGGAATTATTTGCAGCCCCTGGAAAAAAAAAGGTTTTAGTCAGAGGCAAAAGGAAAACCACCAGCGGTCTAATAAAATTATTCATCTTTCACCAGCTTTTGCTGAGAAGGGTGTTATATAAATACAAATAATCTACATTTTTTTAAAAACAAAAAACAATTACCAATTTTTGTTAAGAAATTGGTCATTTTTACAGAGTAATTGCCTTTAATTACTGAAAGGAGGACTGCCCTTTTCTTACAAAAATTTACATTTTCATTTTGTTGACAAGCAGAGAAGCAGTGTCATCAATCAGTCATCCTGGCCAGTATCTAGGCACGGACACCCATACATAACCAATAACACAACTTTGTGTTATCAGTGGAGCCAAGCCTAGCCTGGACTAGTTACCTAACCAGCTGAGAATTCATCAATAGGCCAGCTTTGTGTGTGTATGTCTGTGATGCAGTATTGATCCACATGAAGTGAGAGAGTGTGCTTTTTGCTGTGAAGTGCATAATAAAGTAAAGTCATAATTGAACAAGGACAAAGGATGGTCAGCAGGGTTCAGGCTGCACAAAGACCCCTTGTTAAACTCTAGGAACTGTTCTTACAGCTGTGAGTCCATCACACAAACATAAAACCTGAAAATGACAAAATGAACAGCCAGAAAAACCTGCTGCAAATCTGGGAAATAAAAGCTTGTGGTACAGCTCTGCTTCTTTAGTCTATTAAAAAAGATTTCCTACTTCATATGTCTGAAGGTAAAGAAATAAGTAGCACATTTCTTTAACCAACTAACATTTCCGAAACAAAACAAACACCAGCAGCATGTTTTACAAACCACAGTATTTTTTATTATTGTATTTTTTTTAAACTACAAGCATTTAATTAAGCCATTTTCAGACATTAAATTGTAAAGCTGCATGTGAGACCAGACAGTCAGCTGTCGTTAGCCTGCCAGCTTCATACTGCTAAGTCCATGTGATGTCTGATTGATTGTCTGGTGAATTCACAGACAGTGGTCCCAAAATAACCCACACCTAAATCAAACTGTTTCCATTAGTGAGAAAAGATCTGATGTTAACTATCTGCTGGCTAAATGCGGGAAAGCAAAGCTGATTCAGCTGCCACTGTCTGGAGTTCACATGTGAAAACCACTAATTAGTACTACATTAAACAGATAAACCAACCAGCGTCTAAACCACAGTCTAGCTTTATTGTTTGACATTAGCAAAGGCAGTAAAAAAATATGGATGTAGCCTCTGGGTCTGAAAAAATAGCCGCTTGAGTGTTTTAAATCTGCATTTTGTTTTTTCTTAAAGTGACCAACAGGGGGCGACTGATGTGGTTGCACAAAAACTTCAAGTCGTATAGAAATCTATGGAAAAACAGCCCTGGACTCCTTTGCTCTCTGACCTTGGTAAACAATCTCCTGATGATTTATGGGCTCAGTCATGACTTTCAGGTTTTATTGAATAAAACATGAAGCTAATTTTGTAAATTAAGGTCATTACTGGAGTCAGAAAGGAGGAATATTTTCTCTATGCTGATTGGTTAGTCAACGGTGAAAGTTCATACTTCATTAACCACTGGGTGACATCACAGCAGCTACCCAATCAAGATTTAGGCATTCATGTTAAGCCTAAGATATTATGACAGTGTAGGTTCTAAGAGGTTTCCCTTAAATCACAGGACGGAGGGGAAAAAAAAAAAGAATACCACAATAAAATCACATCAAGCAAAAGAAAAGAACTTCATACATTCAGCGAAGACATTAATATTTCAGTGCTGCATTATTAAACACCATCGCAGCTGAATGAGAAAATACCACAACTTTCACTGCTTGAAAACAGCACACAGCCCTGAGGCGGTGGTCGATTCTGTTTCATTAGATTGCGCTCAATTAACACATGCACCGCACACAAAAACACAAATAGATGCAAGCAGTCTGAGCTCAGACAGGAAAGGGTTTAATCTCATTAAGGACACAAATGCAACGCGTGTAGTTAATACATAACCCTTAATGTCACCACAGAAGCATACAGTGACGTACGTTACTCAAAGCCTTTACCCCGCTTTGTTCTGGAGGACTGAGTGGACATGTGACAGACGCGTTACAATGACACAAAGCAAAAGTCACCGCTTCGCCGGCTTTTTCCAATGAATATACTATACTGAGTTCACAAAAGATATAAATAACCCATAAAACTGGACAGGCAAGCTTTGTATCAAGCAGCACTGCAAGAGCTGAAGATGGAAGATACAACCACTGACAAAGTGACAACCAGATCCCTCAGCACTTAAATTCTCCCTGAATTGTTGCTTTTGTGTTTTTGTTTTTCATATCTTAACCGCATAACAACCAAAAGGTAAACGGTCAGATGACTACAGCACACTAAGCTCAGAGGATTTTAATGTAATGCAACACAAATGCAAATGCAAATAAGCACGCAGAGGACGCTATAGCTAAAAAAACCCTGCACTTATAATACAGGAATTAAATCTAGAGTTTAGTTCAACGTTAAGTGGCCAGCTCATTAAGCTGATATACACCAGCTGATCCAGTAACATGTCACTCACCTTCTGAAGGCTAGTTGGGTTGAGTTGTGTTTTATCGATGATCTTTATTGCAACCTGGGAGGGAGAAAAAAAAAGAGAAAAATCACAAACAAGAACAAAATAAATACAGAGAATGTATCACACCCAACAAAAACTGGCTAATTTAAGGGCAGTACAGCTCACTGGTTGAGCAGGTGACCGTAAGCCACACGGCTGAAATGTAGCAGCTTGAGTCTGACCCGTGGCCCTTTGCTGCACATTTTCCTTTCTCTCTGCCCACTTTCCCGTCTAATTTCCACTGCTTTTATTTTTTAATCAATTAATTAGCCATTTGTTTTTGGTTTTTTTGAGTTGTTGTATTTATATTTATAGGCTACTTCAGTCTGACACTTGATGGCTACTGAAAAATATGCTTGGATGATGAGTCCAGCTTCCGGACTAAAAAAACAAACAAACCCTGAACTAATACTGGCAACAAACACAAAACAATTCAATAGTCTTAAATGAGAAAATACATGTGAATCAAAACAGACTCTAATGAGGCCAAAGAGTTCAAACTACACCATGTTTTATAACACAGAAAAGAGATAGAAGCCAAAAACGTACTAAATAAAGCAAGAGATTTAACAGCATGTGTTGACCCGGACATACCAGTACAACTTTAAACCACCATATATGACTGTCTTCTGCTTTATGTGGGTGGAAACAGCAGCTATCACATGATTGAGCCTGTGGCAGACACACAAAGTTTCTTGAGCCCTGAGTTATCAACTGAGCCAATGTAGGTCAAGGGTTTTATGAGAAGAAAGACTACAGTGTATTTGAACACATGGACGTACACCCACACACACACACCATCTTTCTTCAAAGGGTTTAAGGCCTTGACAGCGCTACAAAGATCTGCAGTATTTACTTCTGCTCCAACCCCTAAACTCTTTTCTTTCAGCCTCATATGAGCCACTGTGCACGACTGCCCTTTAGCTCAATAATTATCAGGATTGTTTTGCTGTTTGCTTTCTGTGTGCATTGTTTTTTTTCTGCTTCTTGTGTCTTTGAACTCACCTCTCTGCCGGTCAATATGTGTCGCGCCAGTTTAACCTTGGCGAAGTTGCCTTTGCCGATGGTTTTGAGCAGTCGGTAGTTTCCGATGTGTGGCTGTTCATCTGAACACAAGGCGATGGAGTTACGACATCTCGCACCAAGTGAGCGGCTTGACCAGCCCGTGCCCTTCTCTGAGCGGCTGGCTGACAGGGAGGTATGCTGAAGAAAGAGAGACAAACCAAGTCATAAGTACAGTATATGTTATATATTATATATATTTTTTTTTTAGGAAAGAAAGGCAATTTTGTTTAGTGGAATCCTAAGAACTATATTCAATGTGAAATCTCCAAAAATTCCCTTGTTAACTGTGTAAAACTATACTAGATAAAAATCACATAATACCAGTATTACTAGCATATACTCGTCCTTAAAATGAACAAATACTGTCAAACTTTGAGAGAAAACAAATTTTGCTTGTAAGGTGATTCACACTCATAAGTTAAATAAAAACAACATTGGAGCTGAAATAGTTTAAAAAAAAAAAAAATCAACAACAACAAATTTTTCAGACAAAACTGCCAAACACGGTTCAGACCTCTCAAATGTGAGTTTGTGCAGCTCTATAATTATTTAACTGGAAATGTAACTAGTTGCAGACCTAACATATTTAACATACTTGCACAGATGTTGAAAGAGTGAAACAGAGTCACAAGCTCTAAATGATCTACATGCCTATAGAGACCTTGTGACACTATGTAACTGCATGCCCGTACCAGACACCAGAAGTTGAAAAGAAAGAGCACCCAGCACCCCTCGCTGTTTTTATTCAGCACACTCGTGTGTGGCTGCAGGGTCAGTGACGTTAAGACCCGTGTTCCTAATGATGGTGGTGGGAAACTGATCGAGCAGCAGGGTACCGCCGACAGCCAACCAACCAGCACTTTTCTTGTATGTCATTTTTTCACAGTGATGAGGGAGAGACAGGTAATATAGGTCTGACAAATCTTGCGTTGTGTGTGTCAGACTTTGCACTAATATGGCAGGAGTAGAGTTGGCAGTGCTATTGCTATTATCACTGGCCTTTGGCGTTGTGTGTCAACACATTAACGGAATGAGTTCTATTGACTTTATATTGATCATGTCTCATATTTCGATCTTCATTGTTTTATCTCCCAGGCCTGACTGTTGGTTTTATTTGGTCTCTTTTACATGAAGGTTTAAAATCTCCATTTGCTTTCCCGAGCACCGAATGAACACACAAATACCCATCGGCAGTAAGGATGACGTGAGGAAAAAAGAACCAAGAAAACTTTGACAAACAATTAATGATGCTGCAGTTCGTTCCTGACAGTTGTATCAGTTTTCACCTCGTAACTCAATGCTGGGTGAGATTCAGTTGTTCCTGCTAAGAGACTTGTTACACTTTTCACCATTTTTAGCAACTCACTACTCTTCTCTGTGGAAGCCATCAGGAAATGTTCCAGCTTTATTTGGAAAACTGTACATAACAAGTAAATGTTCGTTACTCATGTCAATTAAAAAGTAAAGAAGCTCAAACAAATTGCGTGATACTCCATACATATGTCAAAGTTCAGCATTAAGATCTGTCTGCTCATCTGAAACTATTTTTTTCCACCTGATTTCTATAAATTCAGTTGAAATGAATTGCTTTCATTTTTACCCCAGATTAGCCATGTCTCTGCCTGGACAAGTACAAGTTAAAGTCTACAAAGAAAAACTAGCAGAAATAGTTCATGCCCAGCCCTTTCCGATGAGACCTACTAGAAAAATGCGAATTGCTCAATATTCAGAAATATATGTCATAAGAAACTGCAGAGACTTGTAGCACCATTGATGTTAAAAGTCCCAGAGTGAAGGAAAAAAACAAAAAACAAATGTCTGTTTTTAAGATAACTCAACTACTGACCCTATTTCTACCATTGCAGTAGTGCAGGATCATACCCAACTCACATTTCCACAGGTCTGAAAATCATTTTTATCTGGTAAATGTTGTCATGTTGGTAAATTTCCACTCAAGCAATATCATGATTAACATATTCTGTGAATTATTGGTGCATTTCTAGATTAGTCAATGTCACTGGCAAAGTGTTGCCTAATAGGAAATTGCAGATGAGGTTAAAGTGGGAAGGATCTCTCGATTCCACCTCAGACTGTCTTCTAAGTATCGCTCACCTTTGCCCCTCCCTCTCTCCATCTTCTCATCCCTCCCATTCTTTCAGCTGTTTGCTAAGATCACGTGATCTGCTGTTAGGACCTTTTAAACCCAGCTTGTTTTCCCTGTTTGCATCCCTCAGACCTCAAACAGCTTTTATCGCGCCTCCTTTTCCTCATTCTCTTTGTTGACTTTCATTCTTAGATTTTATTAGCTTTCCAAAATGCATTTTTTTAAACACTTTTTTAAACAAACTTGAGGCATTTTTCCTTATATTACTTCTACAAAACAGAGCAAAGACAAAGAGAAAAACAGGTTTTTGAGAAATGTGCTACATCCCTGGGGGGAATTAACTGGCTGTAAATTAAGAAAGAGGACGTTTCTAGCTCATATGCAATGTGAATAAATACTATTAAAAGCTAAACCACCATGTAAAAAACAAAACGTCGAGTTTATTGTTTACAAAAATTAATTTGATTGTGGACTGTCTTAATCAGTACACCAGAAAACAAATCAAAATCACCCTCAGTGGTTAATCTTTCATCTCTCTTTTTGATGTTGATCACACACATTGAGGTTCGGACCAAAATAGTACAAGCTGAAACTCAAATTTTATTGAAGTATTACAACTAAAGAGTTGAAATATTATATTTAAAACGCCATAGCCACCAAACAAATGTGTTCCATCATTTTCTCCTCTTCCTCACCCTTCCCCCCTTTAATTTCACCTCCTCTTCTCTCTCCTCTGGTTCATCCCTTCCCCCAGACGAATCAATTTGCCTCCTTTCCCTCTATTCTCCTCGCCATGCCTGGACACGCCCTCTCTTTTGTCTCGCGACGCTATCTTCATTTTCAGCGACCTCTCATCAGTCTGAGCATCCCGGTGGCCTCCATCACACTACTCCCATCTCGCCATCTCCCCATTTTCAGGGAGTGCAGCCTATCGATTCGCCCCATCCTTCTGATTACCACGCAGTTTCATTCACAGGCAGGCCCGTGCATGTGTGTGTGTGTGTGTGTGTGCTTGAGCAAGATGTGATGGAGTCTATATTGCTGGTAGGCTGCAGCAGCAAAGGTATTATAGGGTGGGGAGTGGGGTGATTAAAACCCCACCCTCCCCCTCCGGTACGGGTGTAAGGTGACATTTGATATAGAAGATGGATGAAGGGCTCGGTGTGTGTGTGTGTGCGTGAGTGTGTGTTTAGGGTGGGGTGTGGGGTGCGGTGGTTGTTACTAAATGATCTGCACATTCAGCAAACAAGCTTCACCTTGTCCTTGCAGACTGAAAGCACTGAGATTTGGTGTCCATGCTCTGCATCGTTCCTGCTACTAACAAGAACGTATGCGAGGTTAAACCAAAACAATGTTTCTCCTTATTATAAAATCAGATTTTGCTCCTCTCCAATAAGCACAGTCCAGAGCTGAAAAATGACGAATCAGCAGGTCCTCTCGTGATCCTTAGGGCAACTCTAAAGAACCGAGTCAATCCCCACATTCTGATATTAAAATTTTTTAATTTTGAACAGTTAAAAGCACGTTTATGGTCTGGTTAAAAAAAAAAGTGGAACCTCCCTGATAACAGCTGCATAGTGGGCAGTGCTTTTCAGAACCTACTCCACTTGGACGCTGCTAAGGTGTAAAATTAGTCACTAAAGTGGACTGCTCCCCTGTGTGTGTACTGCTGGTGCCTCTTGAAGCATTTTTAATTAAATAATCTGACAATACAGCTTGTTGACTCTCACAGACCACCTAAGAAGCTTGTGCTTTAGTTTTGCTGAGTGAGTTCCAGTGTTTTGTTAGTCTCTCATTCTACAGTTGACATTTTAGTCACTATGAAAAAAAACCAACCTGAAATGTTAGGTTTACTTTGTTACTTTCTGGATGCATTCAACTTAGAGAGTAACACTGTTGACAGGCAGGCTCCTGTCAATGACTCAACAAAGGAAGCTGGCTTATTCTTTTAAATTCACGTGTGGTTTATACGAATGACAGCTTGATGTCAATTAAACAACAATGTGCTGAAAGTGTGAATGTAGCTGCCAAGGGGCCTGACATGATGCCAAAAGATCTGACACTTGACTTTTAGGCTTGAAAAGTTGCCCAAAGTTGTTTAAAGAAATTTCTGCACTGTATGTAATGATCCATGTCTATAATCAGCTTATATCCACAAGGACAGATACAAAGATACAGGACATTTTCCCCCACATTAGGCAACACAACATGTCCGTCCTAGCACCTTAATGGTTTCATTTCAAACCTGCAGAGCTCACTACACTTTACACTCTCTGTTCTGCGACACTTTAATATAATCTGATGTTTGTTGTTTTCTGCTTTACCTGCTGTCTTACTTCATAGACCTATTTTATAGTAATAGTTCATTTAGATTCTTACTTACTGAGCTTTTTTCTATTCATTTTATTTAAAAGAAATCTTTTCTAATAGAGTAATTTGATTTTATGGAGCTATTTTCTTTTGGCATATTGAGCTGATGTTTTATTATTAGATTTTTTTGTTGGTTTGATATAAGCTGGCTGCTCTAACAGAATAATTCTTTTCCTATATTGAATAAGAAAATAAAACTACAGTCGTTTCTCTAAATTTTCGGACCTTTAAAACCCGACGATGGCGTGACATGCCTGAAGGATGATGATCACGATCAGCCAAAGCAGTTAAAGATCTGTTTTTGAACCAAGTGCAAAAAACAATACGGTTTATTTCTCACGTATTAACATCAGAAAATAAAAAATAAAGAGTTTGTGGTAAAGTTTCTTAAAATATCAGAAAGAATATTAAACTAAAACTGTGTTTTCAGCCTAAAGCATGATTTGAAGATGGAAATAAGAATAAAATGACTGACTGAATTTATGCTCAACAGATGGTCCAGTGAAGTTTGAACTTCCAACTAATCAGCAATTTACTTTGGTAAAATATAAAAAAAATCTAATCCATCTTTCTCTATAAAAAACACAGAGATATCATCACGGGAAATCACTTTTAGTCTGCAACAAGAGGCAAGTGTTGGGTCAGATATGTCGTGGCGTTGCATGCATGTTTGCATGTCTGCCTTGTCTATTGTACAGCACAGGAGTTATCTTCCATCTGCACTGATGTGTGTGGGCGTAGAGCCAAAATAAAATGGATATGAATCAATGAATGGAAACTCATGAATCTCATCTACTCTCAATATGGGCCTAATCTGACTGAGGAACATTTTCCTCCACTCTGTGGAACATGCCTGTCATCTTTTCTAGTTCATCATTTCTCTGGCTGTTTTTTTTCTGTAATTTAAAGTTATGTTGTTGTTGTTGTTGTTACAGGGATTATTGCTTATATGTTGCTGCAGGACTCGTAAATAACTCAGTAGAAAAGACTCAGCTCACTGTTGCAAAGACAAAATTAAAATGTGATTTTCTGTGGTCTGTTTCATTGGTTTTTAAATTAAGCTGGAGGAATGTAAAGCGAGGCAGGCAACGCTACGTCAAGACACGCACTATGACGAACACAAATGTGCTTCCACACAATGGACCACGCCCTGAGGGAGGTGTCTTGGACGTACTTTTGCTCTGAGTGTGTGTGTGTGTTGGGTAGGGAGGTACTAAGTAAAGACAGGATGTGTGACCTTATGTCCAGCAGAGGAATGGTGCAACTTTCAGCCACCGTCACAGACACAGTGACCTACAGTACCAGTCCAACTTCCTCTTCTGATCCTGAGGCTCTCTGCCTCAGACTGGTACGTCACTGGCTCCAACTATTACACATGACTGCAGACACGTCATCTCCATTACATAAAAGAAAACAACAAAGAGCTAAGGATGGAAATAAACAGCATTGTTATTTAACACTAAAAAAGGAAAGAAAAACTGCCGTCAGTAATATCTAGCTAGTGAGGCCGTTCTTTTAGATTTCTCGTCCTGCCCGAGAGGTTAAAGCATGTTCAGCTATAAACTATGTAGGAGGAAAAACTTCAAGGTATTTACAGGTAAACAAATAACCAAACCAGAAACACATACTTATTATGTCTAAACAACTAAAATGCAATGATAAGTTCCACAGTGACTTCATTCCAATAGGTTGCTTTGAATGTAGCCAACCAGGAGCTAGTTTCACAAAGACAGTTTTGACATTTCTTATATATTAGTCCTAGGCAGTGGTTTTCTCTGTGGGGCACAGAGCCACGGCAGGTGGCCAAGGAAAAAATTATACAGCTATTTCTATACTGACCTAATGCTACTGTTTGTTTTAACAAGAATTCAACTGGGAGACCACTGGTTTCAGGCCACTTACACTATGACACAAAAATAAAGATCGACTCATTTTAAGCCAAAGCTAACTAAATTCTTACCATACCATTGTAATAAGCAGTTACACCTTCATTTAGGAGAAAAAAACCCAACATGACTCATGATTTGTTGCTAAGAATAATAAACACATAACAAACACTACTTTGTTATCAAATCTAATTTATGGTGTTTACTGAAATAAGTCGCTTTAAGCTTTCCTTTAAGCTGTGTAATTAAATTATTCGTCAAGCAGCTACACCCAACATCAACATTAGCCTACATAAACCACTAGACCATTAGAAAGTACACTACATAGTCTCAGTAGCGATTTTTAAGCCTTCTTGGTCCCTCCTACTTTTGTTTTAGACAAACAATTTCTGCAGAAGCCATTATTTTTGATGTTAGCATCATTATTTACTTACACTTAATTGTGCTCCTGCTTAAGAAAGTTGAGGTCTAAAGAGCTAAAGAACTATACACAAAGTTGATGTGTAAATTCATTTTAAGTATATTTCCATTATCTAAGCCATAGTAAACTCTATCATTGTGAAACTGGTCCCAGATCGTATAATTTGAGGTTGACCGGCAGCTCTACATTCCTCTCATGCAACCGGCAATCTGCGTTTTAAGTCTAACTGCTAGTGGGAGTACACATGAAAGATATTAGCTTTTTCCAACCCTCACAAGAGAGTCTTCCTCTTCCTCACTAACAGCTCAGGACCCCCCTGTATAAACCTGTCACATCTCACTCATCCATCAGGAGTGTGTGTCAAGAGCAGCAGGAAGTTGCATGAACTTAACCTGCGTCACATCCTGTCCTGTAGACAGAGATGTCACAGCGATGACAGCAGACGTGTCACATGTTGCACTGCAACACTCAGCGAGCATTTCCTGGCAGGCCCCAAAAAGGAAGAAAGAGCTGAAAAAGAAAAAGAAAAAAAAAAACCCCGCCAGTGACCATACCAGACAAGGTGTCTGATGCAATGGAGCTTCAGCTGTAGCTTTACTTTCCTCATAATGTGAACGATTTCATGTGATCCCATTGGTTTGAAAAACAGGAAGCATTGCATGTGCTTTACAAAAAGGAGTGAAAATCACATTAGTCATCTTGCATCTGTTTATATCTGAGAATGAAACAGGAGCCAGTATTTATAAGCCAAAACTCCAAGATATTACAGTTCATAGCAGTACTGTACTAATGGATGATGATCTCAGGGATCATACAAGTTGACATATGAGAGAGGGATAAATACAGTAAATGGCCTGTATTTGTATAGCGCTTTACACTACACCAGTCATCCACCCATTCATCCACACATTCACACACTGGTGATGGTAAGCTACATTGTAGCCACAGCTGCCCTGGGGCGCACTGAGAGGCGGGGCTGCCGGACACTGGCGCCACCGGGCCCTCTGACCACCACCAGTAGGCAACGGGTTAAGTGTCTTGCCCAAGGACAAAATGGCTGAGACTGTCGGAGCCGGGGCCCAAACCGGCAACCTTCTGATTACAAGACAAACTGCCAACTCTTGAGCCACGATCGCCCCAACCAAAGACCTAAAATCAGCTAGAAAATTATGCAAACTGCAACATACATAGACGGTGGCTAACCATGCGCTTGCAGAGACAGTCATTCCTCTCCTTAACATTTTATCTCACCAGTCGTGAAAGACTCCAGTGTTGGTGGCAAAGGCACGGTGAACAATGGAGAACAACATGACCAAGTTAGTAAAAATAAAGCCGGAAGAATAAAAGTGAAGAAAGGTCAGGCAAATGTTGTCATTTAGCGGATGTCCATTGAGTGTTGGTCGCCAGTCATGGTTGACTAAAAACATCATGGATAAGACTGCCCAGAAATATTTTATAGCCATAATATATTAAGTCTATATCCATATACAAAAGAAATCCCAAAAGAAATCTCCTGATTGCTTATTTGTTTTACTTTCAACTCTCAGACAAAACTATGCTATAGAGCTCAAAATTTCTATATTAATCACCTTAATACTGATTTCTGACAGTGTTTATGTAGCGTAATTATCAGTCCTTACTCAAACATTTCAGCACTTACACTGTGTCCCCACCATCGTGTTGTGTTCATCGCAGGAAATAATCTTTTGGAGTTGATATTTCTTCATGAATCATTTGTAACACACTCTGATGTACTAGTAAAGAGACGATAAAGAGTGGCAGGAAATGTGTGAGAGTATGATGAATAGATGAAGGTCACACTGGACCAAAATGTGTGTATTTTTGGAATAAATGAAAGCGAAAAGAAGAATTGACTTTATTTCAAAGGGAATCCAAATAACCCACAACTATTTCCCACTGTGACTAATAAGCATTGCTTCCACATGTTGCCCCTAAACAATATAAATGACTGATACTCAAACAGAACACCCCTAAAGCATGTTTTATGTTTCAGATTATTCATGGATGACTAAAGCAAAGAAGCAGATAAACAATGGTTGGCTTCTGCCACACTCACTCAAATAACCATTAGCCCAGACTTGAGTCGGACCAATGTTGCTTCTCTCCCCCTCTGACAGGGTGATTTTTCTCAGGTTTTACAGGAAGTACAATGTTAACCATCTGTTATATGAACCAAAAACAGTAACACGGCCAAGGCGTTTAGCAGTCTCACTCAGAGCAGCCTGATTCGATTCCACTGAGATTGGCATTTTCTTATTTTTACATGGCTTAAAACCAGTCTCGTGCCCTCGGGCTAGGCCGAGTACATTACATGCACTTATTAAGGCTCAAATCATCATTAAATTGGCCTTAATTTGAAAAATCAAGACAATGTTAACTACGCCATTAAGTGTCAGCTACTCTGGCTGCTAATAAACACCTTTTTTTTTAAAAAAGTCATCTTGTGATGACCAAGTCTTCACTACAAACAGTAATCCTGTTAAAAAAAAAATAAAACCAAATATGAATAAATCGCTGTTTTCTGCACCACAAAGCCTCCTTTGTTAAATCTATTACCCTCTTAGGTTGAAATACCTCGGATAGGTGTTAAGAAAAGACATTTAAAAATCATCCCCTACACGAGGCAGACGGCACAAGTATGAAGAGGACAACTACCCGACACTGTGGGCTAAATGCGGCCTCCTTCCTCCAGTGTGACATCATCCGGCTCTACAGTATGCAAAATGTAACTGGATTCCTCCGTCTGGACAGGGCAGGACTGCAAATGTACACACACGCTTTCTTTTTGCCTCTGGAAACATGCCACATTACTCAGCATATCATTCGCCATGGGCCTGTAATCATCAGCACAGGCTGAGTAAGGGTCAGATTTATTCTGTTTGGATCAACAGCAGCGGATTAAAGAGCTGAGTCACTCCTTGGCTAGACCTCCACTTCTCTCTCTCTCTCTCTCTCTCTCTCTCCCTAAACCCATCACTGTATAAATTTATACCCATAAATGCAAAGAAAAGGCACAATTCCGTTTGCGAAAAAAAATTTACTGTCCATTTCAACAACCTTTGAGTTACTCGATTTAGCTGATTTAGGTGACCTTGTGTCATTTCCCCACAGTGTCAGTCTCTCTGATGCTTTTTGCAGTCATGTATGATCTCATTCATTTCTCTCATAGTTTGTGGTAGGACAGAGCATGCACGCAGCACAGTAAGGGAAGTACAACAGTGGGATGAAAACAGCATATAGTTCATGACAGCCTACTGTGAATACATTGAAAGCTTCCCAACATGTGTTAATTAATCTGAAGCTAAAAACAGGCAGTAGTAGAGCTAACAAAATGTCTGTAATTCTGAAAGTAAGAAGGCGAGTTAGACCACCCAAAAAAAAAAAAACACGGAGGGCAGGCTTTAACCCTCACTTAATTTTTTTGTGTGGTCTTTACCCGTTCAAAGCAACTCTATGGGAGTGATTTTTAAAATCTCTAACTCATTCATACTGAAGTTAGTGGCGTCAGACCACAACGCCACTGGACGCCATTTGTGTCTTTAGTGGAATTATCAGAACAATAACATATCCTGCTTTGTTTAGGGAGTAAAATCGGTCTAGGATTTAGCCCTTATTAGCAGATTAATGTGTTTACATATTGTTACCTGGACAGTGCCTGCTGGCAATAACCAATCACTAGCGAAAGTTATGTATTTACCGACTGGGTGGCAACTGGTTGGTGACTGGTTGTTGGAAGCAATTGCGATTGCTTTAGTCACTAGCAGATTGCCACAGTCACCCGCAGTCTGCGTGGACTTCAAACACTAATCTGTGAAACTAGCAACCCAAATTACAAGACCTACACAACCTCTCACAATTATGTTTGTTCCTCGTGCCCAAAGCAATTTGTTGAGAAAATGAAACCACGTACACTGATCGGAGAGAAACATGACCTGCTTGGTAACGTCTCTTAAATTAAATGTAATTGCTGGTTTGGCTTCACAGACAAGGATTGTGCAAACCTTCTGACTAAGCGGGTGAAATAATGGATGTCAAAGTTAAGCATTAAAGTTCGGAAGTACTGTTCTTTAAGATTATGGTCTGCTGCAGGAAACTATTAACCACACTGCCAAGGGGAAGTCATACCATAGTTACTGACAACACTTCGATGTACTTCTAGCTCTCAGATGATAAACTCAAAAAAAAAAGTAATCTTGACTCAAACAAAAACACAGACGAACGGGAAGTATTGTGATAATGATTGCATCGCAGGCTCTGCGTTTCTGCTGACCACAAAAACGAAACTATTTTTGTGACGAGATCGAGATGTTGGACTGCTGCAAAATTTACTTCAGTTACTAAACATTATCACATGCACGCACACGAATCACAGACTTCATCATCATCATCATATACAGCTTTTAATAACTTAAAATAATTGGTAGGCAGGGTTTCCTCTGCAAACAAGACGTCGTAGCATCCAAAGGGCTTTTGGCCTTGCACCCCCCCCCCCCCCCCAAAAAAGCCCACCAGAACTCTGATAGAAATATTTCTCACTTCTCTCAACTGAAGCATTTATTTAGGGCCAGAACTATCAGGAATAGCCTCAAACACTTTGCCTTAACTACATGAGAACCAACTGTTGTTAGCTGCGTAGAAACCACTTTGTTTCACTTTGAGGTCTGATATTTTACCAGGCATGGGGAAAAAGATGCAGCAAAGATGGCAGCTGAATGACGTGTCACACGAACCTTCACTCCCAAAAATCCAGCTCGCACTGTGGCACTTCTGGAAAAGCCAAACTGGGCATAATTTTTTTTTTTTTTTTTTTTTCAAGGGGCACAAGTTTAGGCGGATTTAAAGAGATCATTATGCACGTGCATATTATATATCCCAGCGAGCACCGAAACTATAGTTATGGCTCTTGGAGAGCAACCTGGTCTTGCTCGTTGAAAAAACACTGGATGCCTGTTAACTGAAAAGGTTTTTGGTTAAAATGCAGCAGCTCAGGCCTGAGGAGAAACACTGAGGACAGTAAGTCGACACCTGACAGCCGAAGAGGCCCTCTACACAATGAACACAACAGCCTGACTGTGCTCTGACTATGAATATCTCAGTGTCTTTTATTCTTGTCTGCTGGTTCAGATTTTGTAATTGTGCAAATCTGCTTGTCTGCAGGGGTCTTTGTGTGCGTTTGGCAGTTAGCATAGGCTCCATGAAAAGTGTCATTCTGCACATGGTAGCCTGATCTCCAGAAAACGCCACCTGTTCAGCGTTTGCCGCCTAACCACTTAACTACAATTACATTACTGCTGGAGAGAAAACAATCTGTTTTGACAAAATGCCAAGACAGTTATTTTGGATTTTGTGCCAGCAAAGTTTAATAACTGTGTTTATTATTTTGGCTTAGGCTCTTTAATCTGCATCTAAAACCGTGTTTCGTCTTTGGAATGATCATAAAGCTAATAACAATTATTATCTCCCCATTTCAGTGTTAGTTTAAGACCTTTTCACGATGATCTTTAATGCATTTGTTTTTAAATAGCTACATTTCTATCAGACCATCTACTTTTTATAAGTAGCTTTTGTTGATTTGACATTTCTAACAGTAGCTATGGGCACAAGTGGAACCAAAAGATCACAAGAAACTGCTCAAATTAAATCTACAGGAAGAATATGGCCTATTGAGTGGTACACTGGGTGTTTGAAAAGCAATTTAGAAAATGCAATTCAAAAACAACAGATAGAGGGTAAAGTCAATAACATTTAAGCCAGTAATGTAAGCAGGGAATGCAAATCCTTAAATTTTCCTTAAAAATCTGCCACTGACAGGCTCTTGAGCAAGCCATTTTCGGGAAGGTCGAGTAAGCTCTTAAGCTCTTTCCCTGACGCTGCCCTGCTTTACACTCACCCATGCTTTCGCAGTTTCACTGTTCACTACTACCGTACACTGTAAAATGGAACCAGGGAAACTGGGGGCTCTGTGACCTGCTCATGGGCAACATTGCTGTAGCTGTTAAGGCTAAACATAGGGTAACTCAATCATGTCTCCAGGGATTTGAGCTGGAAATTTCCCTCCAAGTGTTCTGCTTCTCTGACCTTTTGGGTCCGTTGTTGCCGCTGTAATCCAAAACGCCTTTAAGTTGGATTCAGTTTGGCAGGTTTACAAAAACAGTAAACATCAGCAGGCCACTGCTTTCGCAGTTTCGCTGCGCTTTCATCTGCAGATTTGTATTTCTGGGCATGAATTTTCATGTGCACTAATCATGTCCCCATACACAAAACAAATGTCTTCTACTTTTAAAGGGCAAAAAGGTCCACATGTGGAGGCTTCAGGGAGGTTTCGCCGCTCACACAAGAAACCTCAGTTTACACGAATAGCAGATCTTTTCATTTCGTTTGTTTTTCATTTATTTTTAATGCATTATTAATTTAAAAATATGTTATTGATTGAGAAGCGGCTCAGTTATAAAAACAACTAGGTCAGGGTCAAAACAACTAGGTCAGGGTCAGGCTATTAAAGATGACTCGTTTTGGTTGGGCATTAAAAACAATTTGATTAGGTTTAGAAAAAGATCAAGGAAAATTTTTCATGTCTTTCAACGGTCAGTTTTCTTGTTTGCCGTGGTGACACATTTTGCCCGAAGAGTCTAGGCAAAAATATGTGCTACATGCAAAAAAGATACTTGCTATTTAAAAATTCCAGTTTAAAAGTTATGCTGTCACAAAACAACACAGATTGTATCCATAAACACAAACAAATACAAACTGTTTTCACAACCATTTCACATTTTTCTATAAAACTGGGCAAATAATCTGACGGCAGCCCGCTTAATTTCATACCCATCATGCATGGTTCGGCTGGCCTCGGCGGACCACATGATTTAAAGCCTAAGGTTGTTTATGACTGCATCTGGAGTGTTTCTAGGTGAAATGAATGCCAACGTGGGCATCAAAGGAGGGTGCCGGTTTTCGGGTAACATGTCTGGACAGCAAGTACTTGAATGTATTTGCTTGTCCGGGGAAACACAAAAGCCTCGATGTGCCCTGCAGTGGCGCACAGAAAGACATGTTGGCCTTTTTGTAAGAAAACACAGCTGTGCATGTGCACACAAGCGCTCACCCACACCCTCTATATGACTTCCTCCTCTCTCACACACATTAAAACCTTATGACTAGCCCCAAGCAAAAAGGTCTACCCATTCCCACAGTTCAGCATTAAGAAGAGCAATTCAAACCTGTTTATCACACCTGTAACTTTTGCTGTTGAGACTTTAAAAATATTCTAAACTCAAGAAATAATCCCAGGAAACTTTTTCTTCTAAAAACACATACAAGGCAATATAACGTTTAAGAGGAGAAAAGATCTGGTGATTAAAAAAAAAAATGTAAGTGTACGATTATATGAAATTTCTCACAGACCTTTTACAGATGCAGGTTTAGCAGGTTGGGTTAAATCATCTGCATGTGGAAACAAGGAAACTACAGAGGGAGGTGAAAACTGACATAGACGCAACTTCAAAACACATCAAGTTGATTTATTGGAACTTTTTAATCACACCTCATATAAGTTTAATATGTTAGCTAACATATTAATTTTACTTTGAGAATTTAAAGTTTTGTCATTTCCCTATTTAAACTTAAATATAAGCCTATAGCAAGAAGGGTTTGAATCCTGGCAGCTTGCCCCTGGCTGTGCCTGGGTGCTCTGGCTTCTTTGTACTGGTCGAATACACACATGATTGCCTGACTGGGGAAAAGTGCTATATCAATGCCTTTTTGCTTCACAGCGTTTTTATTCTTGTACCCTTAGAATAAAGACGAGTAAAACTCTCACAATAAGCTCGAGACTGATCTCATTAGAAGTTACAAACAGATGTAAAATATTAACAATGTCCTTGAAAACGATTCAATTATCCACAGCACACCGTTGGTAAACAGGGCAATAAGATGGAGAATAAGGTCAGAAGTGACAAAAAATTCATTGCTTCATTCGTCCTGAAAGGCAGGCCTTAGAAATGATTTGCTATTCATGTATTCTACCGTAAACTCTGTCAGTGATTCGGTAGCAAAATGTTTGCAGCCTACGGAGAAGCATAATCCTGCCATTATGGACAAGAACATCAACGATACTCTGGTTTGGTTTGTGTAGGTTTGAAGTATTGTACAACTAGCAATTTTCTGATTAGTGTGCGTCAAGAAAAAAAAAAAAAAAAAGAAGAGAAAAAAAAAAAAAAGGGAAATATAAAA
>VUQR01012600.1:14162-24668 GCA_015108515.1 Hemichromis elongatus | reverse complement strand
TGAAGGCACAATTACTCCATTCATACAGACATGCTTGTGTTTGTGTGTGTGAGAGAGAGGGAGAGAGAGAGAGAGTAGGCTAATATTACCAGAAATCTGTTTCTGCTTTTGCTGAAAATCACAAAAGAAGTAGCATTTGTTCATAATTTGAACTATGAATTAAACAGCACGTCTGCTCATTGTTAAAAACAAATAAAAAATAACAATGAACAGAGCAGCTGCTGAGCGTCTCCTGTGATGTTTTTGATGTTATTGATTAACAGACAAGAACTATTAGCCAATAATGCTGTTTAATATTAAACCTGAAAACATGCCCCTTTTAAAAAGCTCATTAAAAGATAATCAAAACCCCAGGAAATCAAATATTATCATTTTCTATGTTATACTCTCCATAATCAAGCTGCAGTGCACTACAGCATCATATTGATTCTGGTTTTGAGGGTGCTTTCTACCCCACAGTGGAGGCTTTGAATTGTACTGCAGTCCTTTTATCGTAATCTCTATGATGTAAAAATGTCATATATGCACAAATATAGCTAAAACTTTGAATGGGAGATCTAAGCAGTTTTTATGTTTAATTAGAGCCAGAGGTGAGCACGCCATGACGCCTCCAATATAAACCAAGGCATCCAAACCTCTCGGCTGAAACAGTTTTGAGAGGACATGGCATGGTCATCGCCCAGCTCACTTCTCTTCACAGGTAGAGAGAGAGAGGAGCCTATCTTCTGCTTCTCTACACTGAACCCCGATGATCACCAGTACACTGGGTTTTTTAAATTTAAATTCACATATTTTATCTAGCATCATGCTGATTCAATCAAAGCGTCTCCACTGTGAATCGTCTCACTCGCCGCAGAGATAATGAGGAAAGATTTGCAAGGAGAGGCATCTGCAGCAGAATTCAAACCCAACACTTTTATGTAACCTTGCAAATTAAATATGAAAACAGATATATGCGCCAAACAATATAATTCAGGATTTAATGAGCTCATCTGCTCAGGAGGGGGATGTGTGCAGTTTAAAGCCGGTTACTGCTGTTTGCTTTTGCTAAGCAGATTTATTGCTGCAGTGTGTTCACAGAAAGAGCCCAAACACCTTTTTTCTAAAGCTAATACAGACTAAGTCCTGCAGTAAAGCCTGCATTCATGAAGGTTGTAAAGTTCAGTTTTTGGTAAAGCTGTTTAAGGGAGTACTCCTTTCTTTCCTTTAACGCTGTAATCTTTACTATGACATTTGTTTTGTACAGGGTGTGGATGGTATTTGACTGAGAGGATTATTTTTCTATATTGATTTTATTTTTTTATGTTTACTGTTGTTGATGTTTGCATACTTTAATCATGAGTATTCTGAACTGCCTAAGAGAAGTGCTGACTAAAGCGTGTGGTGTAATTTGCATTGTTTTGAACTTTCCTCTGTATTAAACTACATCAGTTATTACTCTAATTTAAGCCAATTCAGACCATCTTTATTTCCCAAAGTATTACGTTTACATTTTGAATTAGAAACGCAAACCTTACCTGGACTGATCTGGACCTGTTGGAGCGAACCCAGGGCCTCATGCTTCCTTAGCACTGCTCCTTCCTGGTTGAGACTGAGCACTTCAGTGACCTGGGCCCCTGCAGACTGAGGGCCTGATACTCTAAGGGAAAGGTGAGCGGCACACAAGCACATTCACTGGCATCCCTCGGAGAACAGAGGCAGAGCTGCTGCTGCAACTGCACGCGAATCAATGCTGGAAAGAACAACCAGAGCAGCAGTCCATATTTCCATGGAGAGCCTGCACTCAACGCAGTGTCACAGAGTATACCGGCAGCATTAGCGTTACTGCTCGGTCAGCTGTGCATAAACCAATTAGAGCAAAAAAAAAGACAAAAACAAACGTGAATGTGGAATTGTCAATATATCTAATGGGCTACAGAAAAGGTGGCATTGGTGTTGGGTGAATGTGTTTCTGTGGGGTGATGGGTTTGTTTGTGTGTGTGGATAACAGCTAGTGATTTGTGCTGCTCTGAGCGCGTCAGCAGGGATCAATACAGGCAGTGACTCATGCTCACCCCCAGGGCATCAAAACCATCACAACATCCCTCATAAACCAATTGTTTCCCAGCCTTTAACCTACTTCTTATCTTAACCCAAAAACCAGGAGCTAACCCCCTAGATTTGGAGTCTAGGGTCTAAAGCAACAAGCCGATACAGACAGACGGACAAGATAGTAGCAAAGTTCTGCAGTCATACAGTCTTCTTTTTGATCCCAAAGGTTAAAGGTGACATTTCTCTGTGTTTATATCATCATGGTACGGTGTCCTTCGAGGAGCACTTTGCAGGAATTCCTTCTGCAGGTGAAGATTTATGTTCTTCTTCTTTTTCTTCTTTCGGCTGCTTCCTTGAGGGGTTGTCACAGTGGATTATCTGTGAACCTCCTCTGAGGTCTTCCTCTTTTCCTCCTGCCTTGTAGCTCCATCTTCAACATCCTTTGTCCCATAAATCTTCATCCGTCCTCTGCACATGTACAAACGCTTTCAGCCTCACCTCTCTAACTGTGTCTCCAGCTTCTCAACCTGAGCTGTCCCTCTGATATACTCATTTCTAATCCTGTCCCTCTCACTCCCAATAAAACATTAGCATTTTCGGCTGTGCCATCTCCACCTCAGCCTCCTGTCACCATCTCCAAACCCCCCATCACAGCCGATCTCATTACCATCTTCTCTTTCATTCTTGCTGCTAGCCTTCTGTCACAAATCACCTGTGACACTCATCTCCACCCTCTTTATCCTCTCTCTTGTGCATTGCTCATTGCTTTGGACGGTTGACTCCAGGTATTTAAACTCATTTAACTCTCTATACTATATGTGCTCCTTGCATCTCCAAGTTTTCACCCATCTCCCTCTCAGTCACACACATGTATTGTGTCCTGTTTCTACCGACTTTCCTTCCTCCTCTCTCCAGAGCATACCTCCACCTCCTCAGACTCTCTTCCACCTGCTCCAAACTCTCACTAAAATGTGATCTGTAAACATCATAGTCAGGTGAAGACTTTTCTGAGACTAAAATAGAGAATGCATGTTCTGAAGAAACTGCAGCGTGGATGCTCATAGCTGAATGATTTTAAGATCAAAGGAATTCTGGCGCTAAGCCCCGCCCACATCCCGGAGGACGTGCGCTGGGATTGGCTGGCAGCTGTAGCGACCAGCTAATCCCAGCCCCGAGTGACCCTCCCATTGAAATACATGGTAAAACTTTTGTTGAAAAAAGTGGAATAACTTAAAAAATATAAACGTTAAAGACGAGAAAAGTAGAAGCGGCCATGTCCAAAAGAAGAGGAATCCAACAGTGGTTGAACGGTCTCTCTACGTCGAACGGTGTCGGAGGAGATAGATGGCGAAAAACGTACGGAAGATGAAATAATAAAAAAAGAACAATACTGTGGATGCCTAATGAGCATCCACACTAATTAGTAAAGGGTCAGGAAAGTCCAAATTGTCTCTTTGAACAAAGTTTTTACTGTAAACCTAAGACCTGTTTATACTGAGTACAAATATACAATTATAATTCAGTAAAAATTGTCTCACTGAATTTGATTATTGTTTCAAAAGAAACCATGAAATTCACATTGTATTATATAATGTATATCATGTAACAACATGTATTATATAAAGTTATATTGTATGTAATGTAATTTTGACAGAATTTTCAATACAAAAAGAAAATATTAACAAATGTTCATTAATCAGTATATTTTAAAAACTGTGAAAATGGAAGGTGTGATTTCTCCCATGTGTGATATGAAAAATATCCAGCCTTCTTTAGCTCAGCGTATAACCATTACTGAATAAAATAATTTCCTAAACCTGAAGGCGTTTTAAAAAAAAAAAGGAAGAACCCAAACGTGAGAAGCGAAACACAAACAGACTCTCCTTATCTCGTCTTTGGCAGGAAGCCAGCTGTAGCGAGTTGTTTCTCTGCCAATCCCCCACACTTCCTCCCACGATACTCTGGACTGTAATCTGGAAGGGATTACAGCCAGTCTGACCTACTGTACAGCCCGGTGGCTGCTCAGCCAGCCATGCAGTCAGACAGTCAGTGAAGCAGGGAGCTCATAGCCAGCTGCTAAATGTGCACACTGACGTCATTCACATGGATTTAAAAGGAGGCACAGATGAAACATGAAAGCACCCACCAGGGAAAAACACTGGTCTTTGTCTCTGAAATAAAAAAAAACAAAAAACCCGATGCTGTAGCTAATGAAGCCTGCTCTCTGCTCTCCCAGAGGGTTAAATGGTTCAAATGTGTTGTGTAGTCTTTGTTTGCATTTAAACCAAAAGTTAGAGGTGAACTGTTTTAAACTTATGGAAGAATTAAACAGAAGGACACCTCTTCACTCATTTAGGAAAATAAGTGAAAATAAATTTCCCCTCAAAGGCAAAAGAGAACTGAAAATTGAGTCGATCCAAAAATTTGGACCTACTCTACCACACTGAGGAGAAATGAGTGCCATGCAAGGAGCTTCATGGATGGATCTGAACTATAATATTAGTTTGTAGCGCCACCTCTTGGAGAAGAGGTGAACATAACAACAACGAAGCAAAACATCTTGAGGATGGTGCGGTTTGCAGCTTTCCTGTAAGTCTGTGACGTCCTGCCAGGAAAGACAGTAAAAAAAAATCTATTGACGAACAAATTAAATGACAGCACATTTACAGCACGGCCCGGCAGAGCAACATGAACATGGACTTTGTAAATTACTAAGTGATGTAATTGTTTGTGGGATACCACATCAAAATTGCAATATGTTACACAAAAATCTATTAGGAGCGATTAAACTGGATCAGTGGGGGATTATTAACTAATATGACTTAAGACTGAGAGAAACAGTTTGGAATTTATCTCAGATTTTTTTGGTTTAATAGAGATAAAACTTAAAAGAAACCACAGAGGTGAAATTACTATACAGATCTCATTAGGCCTCTTCATTGCTTCGAGGGATGAAAGTCTGATTGACTTTCAACTCCTGTTCCCTCAACTTCCACATTTCTTCTGAAAATTTCCTCTCTTTGTCTGACTGCCAAATCTTGGGAGCTCAACGTAGAGGAAAATAAGCTGTACACTAATATTTAAAAGACCTTCTGGAAATGAAACTTAAAGTCTAACCAGCTGAGAGCAGCAGAGCGCTGGGCTTTAAAACATTACCGCTTTCTGTCTGTTATTTGTGGAACTGCACCCGTGTGAGATATCCTCTACAGACAAGCTAACAAATCAGCCCCCCTGTTCATTAAACTCACCACTTACCGATGGTGCATCGCTCTAAGAGCTCACTCGGTCTCCCCTGTTGTTATTACATGATTGCATAATGATTTTCACAAGTGGCTCAACTCTAGAAATGCTGATTCTGCTCAGTGATTCTCGCAGCTTTCAGCCCACCGTGACATCCTTCGTGCCATTTCTGTACCCTGTAATTCTTTTGCTTTTTGTTTATTTGTTTCTTTTCTTTGCATTTCTGCTCTTGACTTGAAAGTATTCTTGTTGCAAGGCAGCAGAAACTTTACATTGAATATATCTTTCAATAAGGCTGTGAAGGCGATGCATGTGTTACTGTAAAAGTGTTTTTCTGCTTAAAAACAAACATATTTCAAGCTCTTTAATCATTAAGAAAGACACAAGGGAAGCATGTTTACATTTGGTTATGAATTGAACTCAGTCACAATGTTGAGATAAATATCCTCTCCACAAGAGAAGTTACAAATAAAGTATTTTTACAAAATAATACTTTCAGTTTCTTATGTTCTCAGCACACCGGTTCTTTTTATGCAGACAAGGCATTTAAGTAGTAACGATCATCATTTCAGATGATGTTTAAAATAACAGAAAGAAGAAGACAGAAAAACACTCTCTGCGTTGCACCGTTATAAATATCATTCTCACCTCACTGTTTAAAACTCTGAAAAAGGCTACGTACAAGATCAGACATCCCACTTTTACAGATCATACAGTCCAGATGAGGAATATAATGTAACAGCTGCCCACAGACTACCACTATACTGGGCACAGCATTATTTCTAACAGGCCACACAGTCAAACTGACTGCTTTTAGGCTTTCCATGTACGAGTGGAAGGACGGGAAGGCCCCAAACAGAGCCACGGTCCCAAATATCAATGACCTCAGATGTAATAGCGATCCTATTTTGACAGAGCTGTAACTGTGGGAGGTAAAACCGTTCATGCTACTTCTGAAAGCATCAGCAAAACTTGCTTGCTTTCACAAATGTTTAAAAAAGTGCCGTGGTGGTGCTGCACATGATGCAATGTAAACACAGCCCATCCTCATCGTGAGCACTATCGGTGAGTCGGTACAAATTCAGACAGAAAATACTCACATTTCAATACAAAATGTGTTCGCTAGGTAAGAAAAGCGAACCTTCAGTCCGCTGGCAAAGAGCTATGAAATGTTACACTAAGCTGAAGCAACTTGCCAGTCCATCTGCGAGTGATTCGTGATAACAAGAAATCGTCACCATAGGATAAAATTGATCCAAGAGCTGCAAAACGCCTCATCTTTAATAACAATCAGCTGCTTCTGTGATTTGTGTTAAAAATTCGCTTTTGGCTTTTCAGTTACATCAAGTTGACAAAAGGCAAGAAGCTGAAGATCATTTTGACCCTGACTTTTCTTAGTTAATAAATGCATTCACATAAAGAGCTAAAACCCTCTGTCCGCTCAGCTTTAACGTTGGAAATGCAACTTTTCAGCACAGACAGATGCTGTAACCGTTCCCATTGTTTTTCCACCATTATAAATTCCACACCGTATCTACCTGCATCACTTTCTTGGCAGTGACAGAAGAAATCTGGTAAAGCCAGCTTTACAATCACCAAAATCGCTTTCAGTGCAAACTCAGTCCCAGTCTTAGTTTCAGCTAACCTGACTCCAGCTCACAGGGGCTGACGTCGCCTCACACATCAGCTTCACACATAGAAGCATTTGTGGTCTTTCAGGTTCCTCAGGTAGGAGAAACTCTTGCCGCACTTGTCGCACATGAACTGCTTCTCCCCGGTGTGAATCTGCTGGTGCGCCTTCAGGCTGTTGCCCTGGTTGAAGCTCCGCCCACACGTGTCACAGCTGAACGGCTTCTCCCCCGTGTGGATGCGCTGGTGTCGGTTCAAGTTGCCGGTGTTGCTAAAGCATTTCCCGCAGGTGTCGCAGCTGAAAGGTTTCTCTCCTGTGTGGACCACCTTTGGCAGAGAACATCGAAACATCATCATCAAAAACATTTATCACCATCATAACTAATGAAAAATAGGCTCCATTATTCTGATGTAGCTGCGATTCACCCTCTGCTTGAGTATGGGACAAACCGTAATCGCAATTATTCTTATAACTACTGTAATCTCCATTATTTAACAGCAAATGTACATTTAATGAACTCTGAAAAGCAAAGGGAGAAGGGAAAAATAAGGTGGGTGTGGGTGAAGTTGTCTGGTGGGGACTTAGACCCAGAAGAGTGGTTGTTTTTGACCACAGAACCCATCTCGCGAGGAGCAACCACTGGGCCCCGCCAGCCTGCAGGTTCCACTGTGGGAGCCTGAGATAGCGCACGGTGACGAAAGGAAGCCCAGGAAGCAGCAAACCTGTACCTCGGGAGACCGCCACGTTAGCTGCGACGAGTCACGGAGAGCAATTAGTGGCAAAAGCAGACCAGATCAGAGCGGCTGCTAATGATCGCTCTGCAGGCTTCAAGTCAATTTTTTATGAATTGAACTTCTTCCAGACAGATTTCGTTGACCACATGTTCATCTTTGCTCTAGTTTAACAACTTTGGGGAGAAAGTTTCTTAGCATCAATTAATACAAAAAGTAATCGCTATATCCTGATCACAGAGTTTTTATAATAGCTGGAAGCCAAAATCATCAAGCACTATTCTCTACATGAACACTATTAAGACATTACAGCTTTGTACAAACGTGCAAAAATAAAAGCTGGAGTCTGGGTTTCAGACACGCCTACGGATTGCTAAGGCGTCCGTCCTAATATTGAGGACTGGTCGCAAACCCACCTGATGAGACTTAAGGCTGCTTTGCTGTGTAAACATGCGACCGCAGATGTCGCAGGAGAACGGCTTCTCCCCGCTGTGCGTTTTCAGGTGAATCTTCAGGTAACTGGACGACTTGAAACTCTTGCCGCAGAGCCCGCAGCTGTGAGGCCGGTCCACCGTGTGATGCTGCTGGTGCGAGCGCAGCTCGGTGATCGAGCTGAGCCGCTGGCCGCAGAGCACGCAGGTGCACGGAATAGTCGCCGCGTGCGTCTGGAGGTGTTTGCGCAGCGAGTCGACACAGGCCACCGTGGTGCCGCACGCGACGCAGGCGAGCGACTTCTCGTCTACGTGAGAGGTCTTTTGGTGCATCTTCAGCGCGCTCTTCTGGATGAAGCGCTTGCCGCAGGTATCGCAGCTGAAGGGACGCTCGCCGGTGTGAATCCGCTGGTGGCCTTTCAGAGTGTCGGCCTGGTTGAAGCTTTTGCCGCAAGTCTCGCACCTGAACGGCTTTTCGCCCGTGTGTATGCGCAGGTGGCGCTGCAGGTTTCCTTGTATTGTGAAACGTTTGTTGCAGTACTGGCAGTTATAGGCACGCTCCCCAGTGTGGACCATCTGGTGCATCTTTAGGCCGTGCGCCCGGTAAAAGCTCTTACCACACTGCTCGCAGCGATATGGCCGCACGTCAGCGTGGAGACGCTGGTGGTTCCTCAGGAGCTGCTTCAGGGTGAAACCTTTCCCACAAACATCACAGGTGTGTGGCCTCTCACCTGTAGGTAGTAAAACAAAAACATGCTCACCAACAAACAACGAGAAGTATGGTACAATTCTGCAGCCGTTTAGTTAGCAGTTGTCATTTTAAGGCCGTTTATTGAATGAGTCTCATTATTCTCATTAGGGTAAAGAAACAATTTTCCAAAAACAGTGATGAGCTTTACATGAGGCATGACCAAACATTTGTGAGTAAACAAAAATCAAAAGCCTGATTTAAGTTAGCCTGACCGCTAATTTAAATTAGCTGTCTGGCCTAGGTGTAATGCCCATTACGTCAAATGTCAACTATTTTGTTTTCCGCCTAAGATTTTCTTTATTCCGTAAACCAGCCAATATTAGTTTAACTTAACTTTACCAATACATAATTTCACCAAGAAATAAGAGTGTGTTAGTGATACTGTGATGTTAGTGATGGACGTCGGTCAGCTTGTGGATTCTTTCTGCTCTCACCAACAAATCTGCCTTCAAAGTGTGCATGGGTACGTCGCACGGACTGTCCCTGCTTTAATATGAAGGATAAAGCCGGCGCTCACCTGTGTGCAGTAACATGTGAGCACTGAGGCTTCGCTGGAACGAAAAGCCTCGGCCACACTGGGAACACTGGAAGGGCTTCTCCACGTTCGCCCCGTGGACGGCCTGGTGGGCTTTGAGCTGCAGCAGCTTGCTGAAGGTTTTTCGGCAGTGTTTGCAGCTCAGGGGCTGCTCCTTCTGACTCTCCTTCTTTGCTTGGGCTTGGTGGGACTTTCCCTTTGCAACACGCTTGGATCTGGTGGTGTATCCCGGGTCAGCATCATCCGGATCGTCTGGTTCTGCCTGACAGAAAAAAAAAAAAGGATGATTAAATGTTATTAAATCGTTTTAATTTAAAAACTTTGATTGTCAGGTTTAGCTCATCAAATGTTACCTTAATTCATTCAATTTTATGGGCAATGAACATTACAGTGAATTAACTAATTGTTTGCAGTGCTTGAAAGGTTTCTGGACATCATAAAGTCCTATTTAAATAAAAGGACGTTAGTCTAAGTCAAGAAATATGCCAAAGTCCCAACTCTGTCTAACATGTGCATCAGCTGACATTAAACTGGATATACTAAATCTCTTCATACAGTACAATAAAATAGCAATTTAATACAAACTGAATTATGAGAGTGTATTTAAAAGCACATTTAAAAGTAAAAAAAAAATTAAAAGCACATGCAATACAATACTAACAGCTGCAAAGTGAATAAACGAATAAATAAGTTAATATAAAGACATATTAATGAAGCCAACCTGGTAGTCGGGGTCATCCTCATCCTGCCAGAACTCATCTCTGTACTGACCAGAGTCGGAAGACATCCGCTCGGCTAAGCACTCAAACCCTTCTTCTTTTATTATAACAGGCTGGATGCTGTCCTGACCAGAAGAAAGGAAGAGGGCAAATTTAGGTAGGCAGAAACGGATCCCTCGCCCTGGGCTCTGAAAGCTCGTGTTCAGCACTGCTTTATTTTTTATTTCCTGAGAAATCTATGCAATTTGGAAATAATGAATAAAAAGGCTTCGAGTGATGCGAAGATGAGAAACAGTGATGGGACTTTACGTGATATGTTCGGCCTTTCCACAGATGAATTATGGGCGATCTCTTCACTCCAGCGTCACCGCTAGCCACACCTACAGAGAACCAAAAGCAAATATCAGAACCAGTTTGTGGTCACTTCTGCTTTGTCGA